>JAODAL010086351.1:0-10278 GCA_025379985.1 Phyllomedusa bahiana
ATAATTAAAATTTAAACATGCCTGGGGAAAATCTGGGGATCTCTTGGGAAAATAGTGAAATGGAACATGCCGGTTAAAAAAACCTTGGGAAACTCCTATAAAAAAGGGGATATGGACTTTGGGGGTTTTAACCGGGGACCCCTGTATAAAGGTTTTTAATATAAAGTTGGTATAACCTGGGGAAACCCTGTATATAGGGGATATTGGGGCAAACTGGGTAAAACCGGGGGCCCCCCCTGTATAAAGTGAAATGGGGGCTTTTCTGATATAACCTGGGGATCTCCTTGCAATAGGGGATATGGAGGGATGCTTTGGGATAACCTGGGAATCTCCCCGTAAAAATAAAATTTTAAATGGGGGCATGCTGGTATAAACCCCGGAGATCTCCTTAAATAGTTTAAAAAAAAAAGGGATTTTGGTAAAAACCTTGGGGGTTTCCCCCGGGATAAAGGGATTGGGGCCCTGGCCGGTAAACCGGGGATCTCCGGGATTTTAGTGATAATTGGGGGAATTTCGGGGAAAAACCTTTTGGGGTCTCCAAATAAAAAGTTAAAATTGGGGCTGCTAGTAAACATTTTGGGGGTCCCCGTAAAGTGAATTTTTTGGAGCCCTGCTGGGGAAACCCCGGGGGTCTTTCCCGGGGATATAGTGATAAGGAGCATTTCGGTTAACCTTGGGGGGTCTCCTTTTTTAAAAAGGGAAAGAGGGGGCAAACTGGTATAAAAACCGGGGTCCCCTGTATATAGTGAAAATGGAGCATGCGGTATAACCTTGGGGATTTTCCTGTATATAAATGATTTTTGGGGCAAGCTGGGAAAAAGACCTGGGGGGTCTTCTGTAAATAGTTACATGGAGCATTTCCCGGTATAACCTGGGGATCCTCCCGTATAAAGGATATTGGGGCATTGCTGGAAAACCGGGGACCCTTTATAAAGTGGGGGTATTTGGGGCATGCTGGTATTATCTTGGGATCCCTGTATATAGTGTATTGAGCCATGGGGGTATAACCTGGGGAGTTTTTGTATATAGTGATAAGGAGCATGCGGGGTTTTAAACCCCGGGGTCTCCGTAAAATTTTAAAGGGGCAAGCAGTTTTAACATGGGGATCTCCTTATATAAATGAAATGGAACAGGCTGCTATAAAAAGGGGAAAAAATTTTTTTTCCAGGGGATAAAGTGATATGGGGCATTTCTGGTTAAACCTGGGGTTTCTTTCCGTAAAAATAAATTAAAAAGGGGCAAGCTGGATAAACCGGGGATCCCCTGGTTTTATAGTGAAAATTAAGGGAGCAAAGCTGGTATAAAACCCGGGGATCTCCTGGGAATTTTTGGATATGGGAGCATGCTAGTTTAAACCCTGGGGGGGCCCTGTATATAGTTTTATTTTGGAGCAAAAACTGGGTAAATAACCTGGGGATCTCCTTTTAAATTGTGATAGGACATGGGTGGTATAACATGGGGATTTTCCTGTAAATAGTGGGGGAAAATTTGGAGCAAGCTGGTAAAAACCCGGGGATCTCCGGGATATCATTTTTTCCTATAATATTGTGGGGGGGGTTAGCATCACGAAACGGGGAGGGAGCATTGGCTTCAACATACGAGACAGTGAAAAACAGATGTGGGAAAGGGGCCAAGTTTAGGCAAAGCTTGGGTTTTTTTTCACCAAAAACAAACAAAAGCAAAAGGGCCTTTAACTCCAGGCAAAACAATATGAAAGACCGCCGGCAAAAGACACCGGATTCCCCCTCTAGACTCACCGTCGTAGATCCCAGTGAACCCTTTCTCTTTAAAAAACAGAATCCACCAAAAGAAAAAAACCAAAAGGCTTTACAGAGCCCGAACCAGCCTCAAACCCGGTTTCATGGGAAGTGGGGCCCCCCACCCATTCAATTTGGGGCCACCAACCCGGGAAAAAACCCACCCGGACTAACGGATTGGGAAACCCCTTATCTAAGACGTGACAGTAAAAATAGTGAACTGAAAATACAAAAATTCCCCCGGGTTTTCTTCACCAAAACCCCGGCCTCTCGAGGGGGCCGCCTCTGTCCATATACTCCCCAAAAGCCACATTAAGAGAGTACTCTGGGGAAAAGTACCCTTTTCTAAACCCCTTTCCCCTGTCCCCCCCTCTCACAATAGGTAAAAGCCCAGTATAAGTTTTTTTGTTTGTTTTTGTTCAAATTTTTTTTGTAAAAATTTTTAAGGTTCCTATTTTCCTTCCTATTTCAGTAAAGAGCTCTCATGATCTGTTTTGGGGTCCTAAAAGGTTGGTTTCTCCAAACCCCAGATTTAATCCCCCCCCAAAATCCTTTGGAATACTTTTCCCGTTTCTTCAGGAGGCCCCTCATGGGAGAAGTTTTGAATTTACGTTGGGGGAACTTTGGAAACCCTCCATTTACCCCCCCCCTCCCCTGCCTGCAGTCATTTTTCCCCAATATAATAAACAACTGACTTCACCGGGCAGCAAAAACAAGAGCGGAGAAAAATGGGTTTAAAAAGAAAAACCAGGGAACCCCTTTTATTGGGCGGAAAATTGTGAAAACTGTTTTTTGGGTCCGGAAGGGGACAAAGGTTTGAGCACAAAAACCCTTTTATACTTATCAAAAAATTTCTCATAAAAAAATTTATGCTAAGGTTTGGGAATAATAATGAAATTCTGACCCACAGTTACAGCGCTGAAGCCCCTGTTTTGTTTTCTTTTTCCTATTTGCTGAAAGGGGTTGTCTCACACCCCAAAGGAAAAGAATGCTTTTTTTTTAAAAATCTTGGGAAAAACAAGCACCTTTTTCAAAAATTTTTTTCCATTACCAGTGTCCCCCACCCCAAATTCCCTAGATTTTCCCCTCTAGTAAGGGCCCGCAAAAGCTCCTCAGGTCACTATAGGGTACAGACCTTTCATCTCTCCTTTATAAAATCGCCCCACTGTTTGCTATACACAGACCTTTTTATCTCTCCTTATAGGCTGCCCGCACTTTGGGTTGGGTTAGCTACGGGCCATGAACTCCCTGGGTAGACTGCCAGCACTGGTTGCTTTTAGCTACAGACCCGTTTTGTCTCTCCTGATAGGGCTGCCACACTGGTCACTATAGCTAACACAGACCTGGCTTTTCATGCAGCCTAGTAAAAAGCCAGAAACCGCCCCCCGAATTTAAAATGAAAAAAAAAGAAAAAGGGCGAGGGTGAGATTTAATCATGTAGGGGGAGACAACCCCCTTTTAAAATGGAAGCTACCCAAAGGAACCCTTTGGGGCAGATCGACAAGACCAGTCACTGTAATGAATAGAGACTAAAACATAAAATAAATCCACAAAATGTTTCCAAAATTCATGTCATTTGTCCCAAGGTCAGGACAGTAACCCTTCCCCAAACAAAAATAGAAAGAGAGGAGAGAAAGTGGGCGGGCACTAAAGGAAAAAACTTGGTGTGCCTCAGAAAAACAAAAATTATCTCATCTCCTCAAAAAAGTAAAATACAAAAGCAATGTATTTGGTAATAGTGTTTACCTTTCCTTACCTGTTGAAAAATAAACCATTTCAGTGGGGAAAAAATACAGTGCCTTGACCAGCAGGTACAGGTTACAAAAGGGGGCAAAAAATTTATTGAAATTTGGTCACTTTGAAGACAAAATATATTAACACACAATATTTAAATTTTAAATTTTTTTCCATGGGTTTTTTGGGGACACAACAAACCATTTTTCCTTTCCCTTTTTCTATTTCCCCTATTTAGGGTAAGCCACTGTAGGGTGGAGCCGCCCTTTTCGGGGCAATTACTCTGCCAATCAGGAGGGGGGCTCGCAGCGAAACTACTTCCCTACCAATCAATCCATCTCGTTTTGGTTTTTTGTTTAGGTTATGGCCTTTTTTCCCCATGGGCCCCAGGTTTTTCAGTCCGGGGAAATTACAGACGGTTTTTAGAATTTGAAAGCCGTCCCGCAAACCGACTTTTCAAACCTTTTTTCCATTTTGATAAATGTAAAAAACCCCTGCAGCAGTCCCCCACTTGCACGGATTTTCTGCCCCGGGGGGAAAATTTTTTTTCACCACCGCTGGTCTGGGAAAAACTTAAAAATGTTCAATTTTTTCCGCTCAAATTTTCCCGGCCCAAACCAGAACATGGGGGGTTTCGAAGGGGGAGGGCCCTTTAATCCGCAAACTGGGGGGGGCAACAGCCTTCCCCCCGCGTGCCAGAAAAAGACCAAAAAATCGGGCTGGAAATTGGGTCTCTCCCTGAAAACGCAAACCCTTTAAACAAATATCTGTTTCTGTTGCTACATTGTTGCAAATTTTTCTAAGGGGCTTGCATATCTACCCCAAAGGGGGATAAAAAATTTACCTTTTTCATGCTTTTGACAATTTAATGGTTTTGGAAAAACATTTTTTTTTGGATATTCCATATATTCTTTTAAATTCTAAAAAATTAAAAAATTTTCTTTTTAAAAATCCCCCTATTCCCTTTAAAGGGAAAGTCTACACAGTATATGTTAAAAAAAGGGCCCCTCCAAAATCCAATGGCATTTTTTAAAAATCGTCATTGGAAAATTTACGGGAAACCAACCCGCAATCCGGTTTGGGAAAAATCCACATCTAGACAAAAGCACAGAAAGTTTATTATTTGGGGGTCTATTGGGGGCACTGGTTAAAAGTCCGATTTTCTATTTTTCGGTCTTATGGGGAACTGGTTAAAAGTTTGGGTTTTCTATTTTGGGGTCTATGGGTAAATGGTTAACAGCAGAAATTTTTTTATTTGGTCTATGGGGCCCCTGGGTTTTCAGTCAATTTTTTTATTGAGGAACCCATGGGGAACCCGGTTAGAAATCGGGTTTTTCCCCAATTTCGGGCTAAAGGGCCCCTGTTTACAGTCAGATTTTTTTATTTGGGGGTCAAAGGGCACTGGTTTTTCAGTCAGATTTTTTATTGCGGTCAAAGGGGGGACTGGGGTTAAAAGGGCGGATTTTTCTATTGTGGTCTAATGGGGCACTTTTTTGGGACCGGCCCAAAAATTTTTAAATTTCTTATTTGGGGTGTGGTGGGGGTTACAGTCAAATTTTCCATTGCGGTTAATGGGGGGCTGGGTTTCCCCGTCCAAAATTTTTTATTGAGGTCTAAAGGCACTGGTTACAGTCAATTTTCCCATTTTCGGTCTATGGGGACGGTTACAAATTGGGGTTTTTCTATTGCGGTTTTATAGGGGGACTGGTTTTGAGTCGGGATTTTCTATTGCAGGGCTATAGGGGGACTGGTTTTGAAATTTGGATTTTCAATTGGGGGGTTTTAAGGGCACGGTTTTAAAATTTAGATTTTGTATTGCGGTCTTAAAAGGGCACTTTGGTTTTTTTTCAGTCAGAAATTTTTTATTTGCGGTCTAAGGGCCCTTTGGGTTTCAGTCAGATTTTTCTAAAGCGGGCTTTTGGGCAAATGGGTTACAGGCAGATTTTTCTATTGCGGTCTTGGGCAAAATGGTTTTTTAGTCGGATTTTTTATTGAGGTCTATTTTCAAAAGGGTGTAATTTTTTTAGGTTCTTTCGCCCTAGGCACTAAACCTGAAATACGGCCCCCATTTTAAAAATTTGGGGAATTAACCCAAAGGCCCCCCTTTTTACCAAAATGCCCACACCCCTTTACAAAAGCCCGCCCACTATACCATGTAAAAAGGGGGTCTAGAAGAAAGCTTAATTTAAAGGTTTGGGTGTTTTCCCCAGCTTTTTCCCAGACTTTGGGTAGCCTATTTTTGCTCCAGGGGTGCTGGGAAATTAACCGGGCCAAAAATGTCCCAAAACCCAAACCATTACATTACAAACCAAATATTTCCATCATACAATATCAATAAAATGGTAGAAAACCAGTGGGACACAGGCTTTTCCCCAGACTGTATATTAAATCCCCTACAGGTTTACCATATAGTGGGAACAAACCCTGTACACAGGGGCCTTAAAAGGGGGTATATTTCCTCCATACAGTGGGCCATAAAAGTGGTAAAAAACTTTGTATCCACTGGCTCTGCAGAAAAGGGGATAATTTCCAATATAAAAATGACCATATAAAAGGGGGTTGATTTCCATTTTAAAACAGGCCCCTTTTCAGACTGTATAATTTCCCCCAAAACAGGGTTTACCATATAGGGGGGTAGGAAACCAAACACCCCAGGCTCTGCAGATTGTATATTAAACCCCTATAAATGACCAAAGTGGGAGAAACCATTTTTAAAAACACGTTTTTTGCAGACCTTTAAAATTTATTACATTCAGAACATCTAGGGACTCACCAAAGACTCCCCCTGTGACTGGGAAAAATTCCTTTCCCTTTTCTTCTTTCCCTCCGTCCAGACCGCCATTGTTTTACTTCTTTTGGGGCCCAAAAAAACCCTCTTGAAAAATTTTAGCACACCAAAAATCTTAGAATGCAAAATTTTTCCCCGCCCCTTTTTTTTTTTCCAAACACCTGTGCTTTACCTCTTTAACAAACTCAATGGCGTGATAATGGGGAGGGTTTTTGGGTTTTAAAAGGTTTAAGTAGTAAAAAAACAGTATTGTGGACAGCACAGTAGTCCCTTTCAAATCTTCATTAGGGACCCCTTAAAAAAATGCAACAGAAAGACCAAATGGAAGCAGTCCCCTTCCTCCCTACAACCCCCGAAAACGATACCCCAAAGGGGTTTAGCATGGGTGTCTTTAATTTTTCAAACCCCTACATACAGCACATAACAGCAAGGGTTTTGACTTAATCTTTATTTTTTAGCAAAAATTTAAATAATTTATGGAAATATTCTTTCATAAAAATTTAAAAAAGGTGGTTTCAAAAACATACAATTTTAAAACCAAACACAAGATCATTACCCAATTGACAATAAAAAAATACCCGCTGTATAAAAGTTTTATGCATACCAATCACCTACACAACGTGCTTTAAAACAGATTTCACTAACCCCTAAAATTGTTCAAACGAATTCAGAAACCCTCAGGGAAATTCAAAAGACGATGGGATCCTCTTTTTCCCTTTTAAAAAAATCCTCAAAAAACCACTGCGCATATCCGGGAGAAGGGAAAGGGGGAAAAAAATTGGGGGGAAAAATGGGGGTTCCGGTTGGTTTTTAAAACACCCACGCCATGTCCTTTGCCACACTTGCCGTATAAAGGATAACATTGAACAACCTCTAATTTTTGGGAACCATACATACAATTAAATAAGCTTAGTGGTCCACCCATTTCTAGATAAAAAAAACTAAAAACCTAAACCTGTGGGAAATAAAATCCAAATAAAACCTAAATCTGTTAAAAATAATTCTATCCCAAAATAAATCTGGGGAAGTGACATATTCAAATCCCCCTTAAAACCTAAAAAAGGTAAATTCTTTTTTCCCTTTTTTTTTCACCTTTTTTTTTTCTCCCCTTTTTTTTTTTGGTTTTAAAAAATAAAGACACCCAAACTTACAACCTCTGGGATCCGGGTTTTTTTGGGGTTTAGGGAGTAGGGGGGGGATCGGTGGGGGTGAGGAGGTTAAGGGGTGATAGGGGGAATGAGGGGGGTATTTTATAATCAGGGGGGGGTTAGGGAGTGGAAAAAGTGGGGGACAGGAGGTTAGAAGGGGAAGGTGGAGACGAAAGGGGGGGTTTTGAGGGGAAAAGGGGGGAGGTGAGGGGGTTAGTGGTGGGTTTGGGGGGGGGTGGAATTGTTTTGGGGTTTGGTAGGTGGGGGGTGAGGAAAGTTTTTTGGGGGGGGATAGGTGGAGGTGAGGAAGTTTTATGGGTTGGGTAGGTTTAGGTGAGGATTATGGGGGGGATAGGTGGAGATGAGGGGGGTATTTGGGGTTATTCCCTTGGAAGGTGGGTAGGGGGGGGGGATTTGGGTTAAGTGAGGGACCCCTCCCCTTGGAGGATTGGGGGGGTGGGGCTTTGGAAACGGTAAACCCCTTTTAAATCATATTGTGCAACTTTAAACTCTTGGGCCCCTGGGGGAGCCCCAGAAAATCAGCCCGTGGGGATTTTTCCCTTTAAAGGGGGGGCAAAGGGGGTGGAGTTTAGTAAATGCCATTTTTTTTTTTTAGGGGGTTTTTTTATATTCAAAAAAACAGTTTTCACTTTGGCCTATTTGGATTCACTGCAAATAAAAGGGGCCACTAGCATTTGCTTTCCCTTTCATTAAAAATGGGTTAAACAAAGGAGGGCTGTTTCAAGATGTTTATTTAAAATAAAAAGGTTTTTTGTCTAAAAATTTTGTAAACTTTTCTTTTTTCCCATTTAAAACCATTTTTTGTAATGGGGGGGCATCTGAAAAACACCTTTCCATTACAAACGCTCGGGCTTGGGGGGGCAGCCCGGGGTTTGGGTTTTTTTCCCCCCCAAGGCCGACACTAACTCCGTGTTTACTATTAACCCAATACCCAACACAAACAGGGTTTCCGGGAAGACTTTGGGGAACCACAAAGTTGGAAACTTTTAATGTGGGGGGGTCTGCCTCTGGGGGGGGCTGAGGCGGTACTTTTTAGGGGTATTTTTTCACCGGGGGTTTTTTGCCTTTGAAAAAAAAAGCCGCTTTTTTTGATGCGTCTCCTGGTCCCCTCCCAAAAGGGCCCCAGAGACGCTCAAACAAGACAGGGGAGGGTTTTTTGCACTGTCAGCAATGACAGAAAACGCAGCGGCGTTTTACCCTGAAAAGTCTTTCCCCTGCCGGGTTTTGCCCTTCGCCGGCCCGGGTCCACTTTTTTCGGGAGGGGATCCAAAAAATTGCATGTTAAATTTTTTTGAATTTGAAACCGCAAGACGGACCCAACAAAGCCCAAAAAAAAAACACGCAGCGGAGATCTCTCCCTGGAAAGCCGCCCGGGGTGTCCCGTCATTGGGTTTACAGTTATAAACCACTGCTTAAAGTTTGAAAACGTCTCTGGGGGTTCCGGGGTTTTTTGATGGAAACCCAGGGCCCCAAAACCCCATTTAGAAAAGGAAGTTCATAAAGGAGGCCCAAAACGCGTATTAAAAAATAAGTTTAGAATGGGAAGGGGACCAGTATTCATGTACATTCCCCTTTAAAATATCACGCCGCTGTCGGTTTTTTAAACCCTTTTACTAGTCATAGGGAAAAATTTTGGGGGGGACCCCCTTGTTTATTTTTTTTAAAAAACATTCATTTAAATTGAGAATCCCACAGTGGGGGACCCCTGTAATGATTTCAGTGGATGCCCCGGTTCAATTCTCACTAAATAAATAAAGTTTCAGAAAAAAAACGACGTGGGGTTTCCCCCCCCAAATTTTCCCTAACCAGCCAGGGTAAAAAACCCCACGCGGCAGCCTGAACTATCAGAATGGGGAAAAACCATTGTTACTGGGCTCTTCCCATTCCCAAAAATTTCCAGCCGCCCGCTGCTCCAGAAGCGGGGCCCTCACATTAAGGGTCCCCCTCTGTCCCTTTTCCGGGGTTTTTTCCCAGTACCCCTGGTGGGGTTGTTCCCGGGTAATAATCCCCGGGAATTTTTTGTCAGCCTTGGGCAACAAGAAACACCACTGGCTGACACCAAGCCCCACGAAAAGTAATGGAGAGGGGGTCTTTCCAAAAATACCGCCCACAAATATCCTGGAAGAAAATGAAAAAAACACACAAACCAACAAAAACACTTTTTTTAAATAAACACTACCCAACACGAAAACCCCCCCATTAACCAAATTTTTTTAAAGAAAAATTTCGCAACGCTGTCCCCAATGTAGTCCACCGGAATCCGAAATAGGGCCAAATGGGAATCTTGAAAAAAAAAAAAAACAATAACCCAAAAAATGGGGACAAAACATCCAGCTTTTCTGGCCCCCTGCTGTGAAACCCTGTCCCCCCAGCTTTTGGGAAAGAAAAAACCTATTCAATGCATGAAAAATGCTGGGTTTACATCCTCAAAAGCAGGGACCCATAAATCTGGGTTCCTGCCGTGAAAGGGGTGAGTGTCCCCAGCTTTTCTGGGGGTGCTAAATACCTAATTTTGTGCCTTTTTAAAGCTGGGTGACATCCAAACAGCGGCATCCAGGAAAGCTGATGGGGACCCCTTCCCCCCCTGGGAAAGGGCCCCAGGGTTTCCGGGGTTTTCCCCCGGGGGTCGGGGGGATGTCACCCCCGCTTTCCCCACCCTACGGATAATTTTTCAGCAAACTGGGAAACTGGGGGGACATTCTGTGGGGGATTTGGGGGCAAATCAGCTTTACTGGAAAACTGGAAAAGCCCCTCCAGCATGTTTGGGGAAAGGGTGGGAAACCCTTGGGGGGGGAGGGAAAAATGTGGGGGGGGTAGGGGGGTAAGGGGG
>JAODAL010086352.1:0-10277 GCA_025379985.1 Phyllomedusa bahiana
AAATACTACTTATTTAACCACCAAAAGCCGGGGTTAAATAGTCCTAGAATCCCACCTTTTCTTAAAAGAAGTAAAACCCAATTCTAGAGATTTTTTACATACCCATGGAAAAAAAAGGATTAATAGATCTCGGCCATCCCCCAAATTTTGAAGAACCCCTAACTCAACCCTTAGGGGAATATTCGTTTTGAAAAGAACGGTCCGCAAAATGTACCTGTTGTCCCTAAAAAATATCCCTAATTACCCAATCAGTTGGGATAAAAAGAGATCCCAAATTTTCCTTAGGACACCCAGTCCATCTCCCAATTTGCTGCTTTAAAAAGCCCCTTTGCCTACCAGAAAGGCAGTTATATTTGCTCCACGAAGGTTCGTCACTTCTGAACGAAGCGTTGGGTAAGCAGACCCAAAATTAAGTTTTTTAGGGCAACAGACAGTTTTTGGGGGGACCGTTCTTTTCAGGGGAATTCCCACAAAGGGGTTAGTAGGGATCCTTCAAAATTTTAGGGGAATGGCCTAAAACTAAAACCCCTTCTTTCACAGGGGTATTTAAAAAAGTCTCTAAAAAAGGATGTGCTCTTTTTGGGAAAATTTGGGGGGGACACAGGATCTTTTGAACCCATGGCTGTTGGAAGTTAAGTAACTAGCTATTTTAAGATTTTTTAAAAGTTATTTTAGAGAAATAATTTTTCCTTGTAAAATATTTTTTTGGGTATTTTTTTATGAGCTTTTTCTTTTCCTTTCCCCTACATTTGTAAAACAAAAATTTTGGGAAGTCATCAACGATTTCAATAAGATTTGGGTTGGACTTTGAGGGGCCCATTTTAACCATGAATATTTTTTGATGTAAACCATTCAATTGTGTTTGACTGAAGTTTTGGGTCTTTGTCCGCGGGAAGGTAAACCAATCGCAGTCCCCTCTTGAAACCCTTTAAAACAGTTTTTCCCCAAAATTTTCCCTTTATTTGCGCACCCATCTTCCCACAACGGCAAACCCCGGCTTTCCACCCCCTGCAAAAGAAAAGCATCCCCCATTGATTCGCCACACCATGCTTACGGGGGGGAGGGTTTTTCCCGGGGGTGATGTGCAGTAAGATTGGCCATATGCCTTCCATTTACTGCGATGGTTAAACGTGTTTTCTGAGATTTTAAGTTTGAGCTTTTTTATTTTATTTTTTAAACCAAACCCCTGCAGTACACTTTGCCAAACTTTATCGCTTAGCTGCCTGCGTATTCCCCCCCGTTTAATTTTTGTGTTGGTCACTAATTTCTCTAAAAAAGCCCCTGAGGCTTTCACAAAACACTGTAGTTATACTGAGAAAAATTAGGTTACTTCTAAAGGCAACTGGTCACACTTTTTTTTTAGGGTACGGGGGCTAAATACATATGCACACCACACTTTTTTCATTTTTTTTTATTTGCAAAAATTTGGAAAAGCACGTATCATTTTCTTTACACTTCCAAAACCCTACTTTGTGTTGCTTTATCACATCTTATCAAGAAAATACATTTAAGTTTTAGCGAAACTTTTTAAAAAGAAGAACATTTAAAGGGGTAGAATATTTTTGCAATCCACTGTAGATGTATATCACATTATTTATATTCAAATGAGTGCACATCTTTCTGCTTTCAGTGGGAATAATTTTACATTTCAATTTTTTTGTGAATAAAAGGTGTTAAAAACCTCTTTTTTTTTTAATAAGCACCCATTGAATAGTCCACCTTTTCTTGTTTTAATTTGTGAATTACTTGTATTGAGAGATAAGTCTGCAAAATGCAATATCTGTCTTGAGCTATTTTTAACATGTAAAAATTCCATTCCTAAAATTGGTGTTGACACTCCCCTCATTCCATTAAATTGCATTAAACCTTTAACTACCTCCTACTGTCTTTTGATGGCAGGTTGTGCAAGTCCCTGCACATGCCTTTGGCACACTCCTCGGGGGGGGGGAGCGCTCCCCCGACCCCCAAATGCACTGCTTACCCTTGTCACACGGCAGTTTGCCCTGGTACTATGTTTTATAGATTTAAAGTTTGCTCTTTTTGAACCAAACACGCATCTTGCAATTGCATTGATTTTACATTGCTTTTTAATGATCATGATGGGGGGTTTTTTTGGTCATTCGGCGACTTGTGTCTTTCGGGTCCCTTCCAAGAATTGACATGCAATTCTTGACCGAAAGGGTGCAACAGGCCCCCATTTTAAACTTAGGGGTTCAAACCTGCTGCAGCCAAAACGCATCCCAAAAATGCACCCCGCGTGTTGATGCGTTTTGGATCTGATTGACGCAGCGTTTTTGGATGAGATTTTTTGGATCCAAATGGAATCCAAAAAACGCTGTGTGAACATACCCTACCACAGGAGGGATCGCTTATATCTGTTGTTTAACTGCAGTCCAAAACCATGGCATGATCAAACAGGGATTCCCTTGTCAGGACATATAGACCTAATCAGAACCTTGGGAAACCCCTCACAGTCAGCCCCGAGGACCTGATGCAGGACACACTATGAATTGCCTTAACAGCGGCCTTTGTAAAAAGTGACCGAGTATATGATTAGCAACAGGATATGCTAATACATTTTAAGTATAAAATACGTTTAAAAATCGTTGTCTCTGAATGAGTTTTAAGGCAATAAAAGTTAATAGTATAAAAAAGTCTGCAAACAAAATATTTTTATAAAAAAAATTTTATGGAATAAAAAACCTTTTTGCCCAACCAAATAACCTGTTAAATTATTTTAACAGGTTATTTTGTGATCCATAAGGTTTTAATTTTAAAAAAGAAAAAAAAAAGCTTTTTTATTTTTAAAATGAAAAAAAAAATACTTAGGAATTTATATGTATCCTCAAACTATGCCAGGAAAAAAGAGTTCTGACACATAAAGCAAGGCTCAAACAGCGGACAAAATAAAAATTATACTCCTGTAACTCAAGAGACAAAACAAAAGTTTAGGGGTGGCTTTTTGCTTGGCAGTAAGGGGTTTAAAACATGGTTCCCGACCCGCACATTTGCTGAGATGTACACAGATAAGTTATTGAAAAGTAACAGCAGATGTCACTATACTGACAGCAGTTTTTTGTATGAACCCCATTGCTTTTTCATAATCAATGAAAGGTTTCAAAATCCTTTTTCTATCTCTCAAACCCTCGGGGTACCGGATGAAAATCTTCCTTCCCCAAAAAATTAACCTAAAGGGGGGCTCACATCCACGAGTACTTTGGCTGGAAGGACATGCTGGCTAGCGCATTATGTTACCAGAACTCCGGCCCCCATTCCCTTAATGAGTGCTATGATTTTCCCGTATTTGCGGGGCGTACTCCAGGGCATTGCAGCCCAATTATGTCCCAAAGTACCCCACAAATACGCCATGTGAACATGCCCTAAAACAAACAAGTTGTTTTTTTTTGTTTTTTTTACCATAGTTAAATAATCTGAAAACAGGATTTTGTTGGGAGTGAAATCCTGCAGGTACCTATAAGATTTTAATATTTCTTCCTCATCAGAATGCTCCTACAACTTTACATTCATTGGTCTTGGCAGAATTCTTTTCTTTATCTTTTGGGGCCTGTTCGTGTATTTTTTTTTGAAGTTTTTAAATTTTTTTTGAAACCAATTTTTTTAAATTTTTGGCATGTATTTTTTTTTCTGGCAACCCTGTTAGCTTCAAGATGTTACTTCTGAACCCTTTTTCTAAGTCATCAGCTTAATCCTTTAAGACTGGTTTTTCTCCAACGCTTCCAAATCATTTTCTAACAAATATTCTATGTTCTGAATTATCAATTCTCAATGACTTGCTGAATTTAAATTTTTACATCTTTCATGGCTTGGATTCTTAGAGCTTAAAGATACATCAGCACCAGCTGGCACTAAAACCAATACACACATTGAATTCATAGAACATTTTAATTTTATCATTGCTGGCTTTTTACATGTTTAAAATAGAGGTTTTTAGTGCACAGTTTGATCAAATGTGTATGTTCACCTACTGCGTCAGTTGGGTCCCCAACTCTAATCCATCTGAGCTGCCATGCGTTTGGGACAGCAAGCTCCATTCACACTAATAGTTAGGACCTCAGGCAGGCGAAAGAGTGGCTACCTACATCTTGACCGTGCACTTCACCAATCTGCCGGCCTGAGGTCCTTATAAATAGTGTTCACGCCTCTAAAAACTTCCTTTTGGAGACTGGTTTTCTGTTTCTTTTTGGCACATCCCGATGTGATGTATATATCATCATGCTGGGCAGGGACTATGGATCGGGCTCAGAAGCTGAGCATACACTATATAGGGCAGGTGCCAACTGTGTATTATAGCTAATGCCCACTTTTAACAAGGATTAAATAGTATAACTGCACTATCGCTTGCACCAGCAGCTCATGAGCACATACCAATTTAGCCTCAATTAACAATTTGGAAAATGGGAGCAGGTATGAGAGATCATAACGCTACAGAGCAACGTAATAACAGGATGTATTACTGCTTACATCAGTACGGCATGGCACTCCTACTCGAGTATAATACTGGCTGTAAACGCAGCATCATACAGGGAAGTAATGTAATGTATGTACACAGTGACTGCACCAGCAGAATAGTGAGTGCAGCTCTGGAGTATAATACAGAACGTAACTCAGGATCAGCACAGGTAAGTAATGTATTGTATTACACAGTGGCCCCATATTCTGTTTGGTTACGACAATATAATGGCTTAACCCAATCTGACATTATTAAAACATTTGCACAAAAAGAATGAGTCCGTCCGGCAAGAGCAACACTTTTGTCTGTGCCACTTGACAGGGGGAGTGTTAATGCTCATACGTACGTTACAACACATTTATGTAGCTCTCACAGTTCGTGTATTGTCATTCATGCCATTTTAACCCTTACCAGAAATAATAATATGGCTCTTTTTTTTTTTTCTCCCTCGCCTTCCCAGAGCCATAACTTTTTTTATTTTTCCATCTACAAGGACATATAGGGCTTTTATTTTGCGAGACAAGATTACTTTCCTATTGGTAATATTAAAATCGTGGTAAAAAATGAGTGGTATCTGTATCAACAGTTACACGCATCTAGCAATACCAAACATGTACGGTTTCAGTCATGTTTTGGTACTGTAAAAATTTTCTGCGACCAGTAATTTTTTTGTACTAACACCTACTAACTTGAGTGAGAAGCATTTTTTTTGTGTACTTTTTTGTGTAGCAGTTTGGAATACATAGGACTTTTTCGATTAAATTTATTCCAATTTTTAATGGGATTGAAATACCAAAAAAAAGCTAATTTTGGCCTAGGAAATCTATTGTTCAGCATACGAAATAATGATGTTATATTTTAATAAAGAAAATCGAACTTTTTGGAACAGTGATATCGAATATGTGTAACTTTTTTATTTATTTTTTATTTGTAAAATGGCAAAAGGGGGGTGATTTGAACTTTTAATAAAAAAAATAAATTTCACACTTTCAAACTTTTTTTTTTCACATTAACTTTGAGTCCCCCTAGGGTGCTTCACCTCTAGGGAGTGCGATCGTTTATACATCCTAATGCATTGTCATACAATGCATTAGGTGTACAAATGCGGTTTCCCACTTCCTGCCTGGGACATTTAATACATAAGCATGACTTAACTTTGCGCAGACTACCTAAGACACTAACACAAGGACATTTTTTTCATACATCGCCTGCTCTAGCAAAGGTTAGTTCAACTCTGGAGTATAATACAGATGTAACTCAGGATCCGTACAGATAAGTTACGTAATTATATTCACGTGACTTAACCACAGATTGTATGCATCTCTGGAGTATAATACTGGATATAACTCGGGTTCAGTACATGATAAGTAATGTAATGTATATACACAGTGGCTCTAACAGCAGAATAATGAAGTGCAAGCGCTGTAGGGTATAATACATGATATAACTCAGGCTCATACAGAATAAGTTATGTAAATGTATGTACACAACTCCACCACAAATAGTATGCAGCTCGGATATATACAGAATTGAACTCAGGTTAGTTACAGGATAAATAATGTATTACACTGTGACTCACTCTACGCGCCGGTATGAAAACTGTCTGTTCTAAAGACTTTTCTTTGTTGCCCAAAGCAACCATCAGACTCCCCTATTATTTCATATAGTGCTTCTGAAAAACTGAAACAGGGTGCTCTGATTGATTCTATGATAACAAAGAAATCTAGAAGAACAGTTTTCATACTGTCCCCCATAAAAATGTATTTGAATTATATATTTAAACTACATGATGGGATTGGAATCTGATAACAATTTGGCGAAATGATAATGGGCTAGGCGCCAGAATATGTTTGTGACTTTTCAGCCCATAATCAGGCGCAACCCCATTCATACATTTATAAATCTCCCTGTACGCCACTCTTGGGCGCATTACATAGCGCCTGCGGCGCTTTGAAATGTGCCCGATCTCGGGGGGGCATGCGAGAGGCGGGGCGCACTAGAACCATAGCGAAGCTACATATTTGTAGCTTCGCTTTGACATTTCTAGGCGCATATACTTTCAAAGTGGTATACCTGAGCCAGAAATGTCGCCTAGAATCTAAGCGCTGGAATGCGCCTATTATACCCTTGTAGAGCGGGCTCATAAATCAGGCGCATTCTATGCCTTTTTTATGTGCATGAAATGTGGCGTTCACACACCAAATTTCATGCATGTTGCCCTTTATCTGTGTCTGCAGAGACAACCCCATGACAACTCCCATGACATCTCTGTGTTCAGATCTAAGCCCCCCCCTCACCACGGCTTATTTGCCGACGGATTGCGCCGCTAATTCCCGCGCCGGATTTGCGCTCAATACGCGTCAATCCTGTCGGAGTCATTACGGTAATCCACTCCCTCTCATAAAACAGTGGATTCCGTCGCTCCTCCCCCTCGCAAATCCCCGCGGGGGAGAAAGTGACAATGCCACATTTATTTACGGCGCGACCGCGCCGTAAAACTATGCATTGTCCCTTATGGGCCGAGCGGCGCCCCCAGCCGCCTCCGGCCCCGCCCCCCCCCCGCCCCCGCCCCTTATTCACGGCGGATTTGGTGCGCATCATAAGGCGCACAATCCGTCTGAAAAGCCGGGAACACGGCCTTAAATTCTCTGACCATTTTGACCAAGTCTACAGCTTTTTTGTATTGAGCTTCGGTCGCGTGGTGATGTATCAGGGTTTGTTCACACAGTGTTTTTGAATATGCTTTCGGGTACGTTTTACGTACTGAGAAACGGACCCCAAAATGTACTCAATAATGCTCAGTGTGATTTTACATTGAAAGCAATGTAAAACACGCATTGTCGTTCAGACGATACGTTCATTTAGATGCGTCTTTCAGATGCATAAAATGGATCTGATCAAAGAATTGACATGTAAATTCTTGATCCGTTTTAACGCACGACAACCTATTTAAAACTAAAGGTGCTTATTCGCTGCACTGAAAACGTATCCCATATACACCCAGCACACTTTGGTACCGTTTACATTTTTTAATGTAGTCGTTCAAGACGAAATAATGTATCAAACCTGTGTGCACATACCCTAAGTGTGTGCAACAACTGAGTAAAGTAATGTATGTACACAGTGACTTCACCAGCAGAATAACACCTGCAGCTCTGGGGTATAATGCAGGATGTAACTCCGGATCAGTATAAGTAAATAATCGGCTCCTTTCACATTTAGTAGTTATATTGCAGCATTCTCTGGAAAATTTTAAATCACGGGCCCCTTACATTTAGGCTGCCTGTACTGTGATTGATATGAGTGTGCCAGATCTGTGTTCAGGTGTAAATCTGTGAGGACTCTAATGTGCTATTTTTGTCCTTGTTTACCTCAGCGGTGCAGAGTGAGAGGAAACCCTTTGACATCCAGCGGGAGAAACCCTCAAACTGTGCAGCCTCAACAGAAAAAGATCTTACATCCCAAGGAACTGAAGAGCCCTCAACATAGCAACTCCCACATTTGTAACTGACAAAGAAGAGAGTGAGAGGCATGTATGGGATCTTAATGAACAATCCTAGCTTTGTACTTGTGGTGCCGGTATTTGCATTATTTAAGTAACTTACGTATCAATAAAAAAGAAAATACAACCAATTAGGTGTTCTGCATCTAAAAGTTGCCGACAACCAGAAATTGCCAACAAATTTTTCACTAATTATTATATTTTTCACTATCTGGACGTGAGTTGTTAAAAGGGGCAGACACAACAAGATATTTGCAATTATCGGGAGCATTTTCTCCTTCGAAAATTGTTCCAATTTTTTTGCTACAGTCTGTGCTTAAAGGGGATGTCTCACTTACAAAATAGCTTTCAAATGTAGGAACACTAAATGAAACCGTTTTTCCAATATATTGCTTTTGTTCATTCTTTTTTTTTATTAACAAAAAAGTGATGCTACAAGTGATTTTATCACCTTCTGAGGTCTCTCAAGTTTCCGAGGTGACCGACCTGTGTACTCCTTCTTCCCTGCTGTTGTGCTATCTATTAGCTGGACTTGAGTCAGCACTATAGTGCTTATGTGTTTCTGATCTTTCAACAAAATACCATTAATTATTACTCACGTTTACGTTACTCAGAAGCTTCTCTGGACCTCACAGAAGTAATTTTATTTTAATTAGACTATTAAACAAGAGGGACTGAATACACGGAACTCATATGCCTAATTACAGACAGCTTGACCAGGAAGTACAAGCCAAGCAGTATTTTTCATTCAGCGCATCCTATGAAAATTTGAAATGAGACAACCACTTTAATCCTGAACAAGTTGTTTTATCAATGACCCAACTTATTGATATTTTTGGACCTTGCTTTTTCTTGCTGCTTGTCTGCTTTTACATGTATATATTACGTGTCCCTGCATGTTATTTCAACCATTGAGGCCCCCTGCAATGAAATGTCACCCTTGGTGATCTACCAATAGCAACCTCATGCTGCCACTCTTAGTCCTCGTTCACACGGCTTATTGCCGCATGATTGGCGCCGTACTGCGCGCCGGGATTTGCGCTTCAATACGGCGCCACCGTCGAGTCATACGGTAATCCACGGCTCTCATAGAGAACATGGATTCCGTCGCTCCTCCCGCTGGGGAATCCGCCGCGGGGGAAAAGTGACATCACATTATTTAGGCGCGTACGCGCCGTAAACAAAGCATTGTCTATGGGGCCGAGCGGCCCCCCCCGCACTCCGGCCCGTCCCGCCCCTTATTCACGGAGGATTTTTTGAGCTCAATAATGGCTCACAAATCCGTCGGGAATAAGCCGTGTGAACACGGCCTTAGGTGACAAGCAGGAGGTGGCCACAATGAAAAGTAGAATCCACACAGTCAGTACATTGAAAACCTTTTTTTCCCCCAAATTTTAGGTCAAACAGCTTGGCATGTATGTGGCTAGAATAACTTGTAATTTAAATGAGGAAGACCAAACGCGTTTTTTATCAATTACAAAACGTTGTTTCAGTTCTATTTTGTCCTAATGCTGCTTTCTGCTTTCTGTCTCGTATTGATGATTCACTGCTGCAGACAATCAGGACTTCTAGATCCTGGGATGTTGGTGAATATCCAGCAGCCTCTAATACGTGATGACGGCACCATGGTCCTGCCTACAGATTCAAAGGTTGGGGGAATCTTCCATTTGACAAATCAATTGTTTTTAATATAGAAAAATTGTAAGCATCTATTAACTTGTTGTGTGACCAACAGACAGAGACAAGTCAGAGCGGGCTAGGAACCCTTGCAAATGTCGTGACATCACTTGCCAACCTAACAGAATCATTAAATAATGGGGACATTTCAGATGCCCAACAAGAGGACCAATTCTACAGTGAGATAACCCGGTGAGTGCTTTAGTCATAATGAAGAGAAATACTGATGTCCGTATTATCTGCATTTGGGAGGACTACAAAGAGAATGGGATCTCTAGTAGGTTTCTAATCAGTGCTGTAACGTGTTCACTGCAAAACAGAGGAATGTCTCCAGATTTACAGAACCTATGGATTAAAGGTCTTATATTAACCAAATTATACTTACTGACCCTGTGAGTGATCATAAAGGATGAAAACTGAAAGGGGTGTTCCCACAAAGGAACAACTGGTAACAGGTCAGCTCATAGCTAGCAACGAGCTGAACCTGTTACAGAATAAGGAGGGCACATTTACGGCCGTCCTCTCCATTCACTTATGTGAGAGTTCCCAATACAGCCTACTGAGTGTGCTCTGCTAAAGTTAGGTCCATATATATTTGGACACTGGCACAATTTTTTTTTTTTTTAA
>JAODAL010086353.1:0-10277 GCA_025379985.1 Phyllomedusa bahiana
TGTGCAGCCGTTCCCCGGCTTGTCGGTGACCGGGTTTCCGATCACCCGACAGAGCGGGAAACCCCCCTTTATTGCGCTGGGTAACGCACCCCCACAATAAAGGGGTTAAAGCCCGGGTTGCGGGGGTTTCCTCCACACCCCGGGCTCGCGGGACATCTCTGGGATCGGGGCTTGTCAAACCCAAAATCTACAGCGAGCCAAAAGACGTTGCTGTAACGTTGCTGTGGACCATGCTAATCATTTGTTTTATCAAAGGGCTTCCCTATGGTAGTGTTTGATGGGGATAGTTTCCCCCTGCTTTTGGGAGGGGTCACTGTTACCTATCTCACTCTGCACATTGGTAGCGGTTTAGTATCGAGATTTCCCCCTTTTTTTCCCTGCTTGACATTCAAAGCCCATTTAATGGGATATCGAAAAAACAGGTGGTCATTGAAGAGGAGATAGGGAATTGGGGAACTACAACAGAAAGATGAAAAAAGACGCACTAGTATAAATTTACATTCAGCGTTTCATATACATTTTTATTAACTATCAGAAAACATCTGGCAAAAATCCTAGAAAAGAACATAAAAAAACCCCAAAAAAGTTGAGTTTTTCCTAAAATGCTATGTGTTAACCACCCTTAACCCTTACGCCCCTTGGGGGTTTTTCCATGGTGCAGTGTTGTTAATGCCCCATGATGTACACATTCACATCATCCTGCATTTGTGGTCTTTGTCAGAGAAGGGACTCCCCGTCCACCATGGGAAACCCCCGCATACGATTGGGGGGGTTCCGATGGTTGTGATGGCAACTGGGGGGCACCTTTTACCCCTCCAGGTTGTCTATGATTAGTCCTGTCAACCCAAAAAAGGGCAGACCTGCAGGCTGAATTTCAGCTCATAAACACGCCATCTATAATTCATCCTGACGTGCTGCAATAAATTATATCAGGACTAAAGAAACACGAGTAAGTCCCATAGGAGACAATGAAAAAAAAAAGTAAAAATGCAAAAAAAAATTTAAAAAACAGTAAAAAACCCACACCACCCATTTCCCATTACAAAATACCAATCACCCCAAAAAGATTTTAAAAAGTACACATATTTGGTATGGCCACATGTGTAACCTAACTGTAACAGCGCGCGCTGCGGTCCAACGCCCAGGCCTCGGCGGCTCGCGCCTCCCGGCGCCTCTCGTGCCACGGTCTGGTCTCCCGACCCTGTTCCCAGCAGCTCTACTAGGGCCGCCACAAGGCCGCTGTGAGCAGCTCTCCTGGATTTAAAGGGCCAGTACATTACAGGTTTTCCCTTTCCACCTATGGCGTTGGGACACGGGCTTTATAGGGATTCCTCTTCCTGCCGTTGGCACCCAGTTGTTGGTATCTATTCCCTAGTGACGTCCTTGTGTGCTCTCTAGTGAATACCTTTACAGTTGCGTTAGCTTTCCTGGTCTTGCCTATATCTATCGCTTACGTCTGTTGTGCTGATCTCCATCTGCCACGTTCTGTCCCTGCCTGGCCTGCTCTGCCTAGCTCCGGTTCCACACTCCGGTGGGCTCCGTGTCTACTCTACCTGTTTCGTCTGTCACCGCTGGGTCCTATGTCGGTGATAGCGACCTGGGGAATCCCTGCGGCAAAGTCCGTCCTGCCTTAGATTCCGCTGTCCGGTGTAGGGTATGCCAACTCCTCGCGGTAACCAGAGGATCCACCTCCCGCTCTCTGAGCAACCGTGACACTAACCTTTAAATGATATTTAACCGGCACGCTGAACGCGATAAAAATAACCACACACAACTATGGCAGAATTGCGATTTTTGTTTATCCCGCTACACATGAAATAAAATAAAAAGCGATCCAAAAGTCATACATCAAAAGTCAAACATCAGTTTGTCCCACAAAAAATAAAACCCTTACTATGAAAAAATGAAAAAGTTATGGCAATCAGCAGAGAACAATCATAAACATTGTTTTTACACAATATTTTTTTTTTGTAAACTGCTACAACATGTATAAAGATGAAAATTTGATTATTATCACAATTGTATCACTCAGCAGAGTAAAACTAACTGTGCAAAAAATAAAAAAACACTACCAGTATTACCGTATTTTCTTTATTTTGCCTCCTAAAAACAGATTAAAATGCAATCAAAAAGTCATGTGTCCCCCAAAATGCTACCAATGAAAACATCAACTCATCCAGCAAAAAACAATCCCCTACACAACTCTGTTTGCAGAAAAATAAAAAAGAGTTATGGCTCTCAGACTATGGTGATGCAAAAAAACGAGTTTTCTTTTTTAAATAAAACTGTTTTTATTGTGTAAAATCAGCAAACCATTAAAAAATATACAAATTCATTCATACTGCAGGGTGATCACTGTAAAAAATACACACTTCCAAGGTTGCTGTGTTTTGTTCATTCTGCTAAAAGGGCCATACAATACATGGAAACCTCCAAAGAAGCATTTATGCTGTCTATCATGCATGAAAAAAACGTTGAGATTCTTAGTTCACACGTTTTGATCAAAAAATGTTTAAGCCACCCCCGTCTTACAATGGGATCTCAAGGCAGGTGGTCCTACGCTATCTTTACCTCTCAATAGAGCCAAATTCAGACTTCTCATTTGTCTATATAATCCAGAGAGAAAAATAAAAAAACACCAACCTTGCAAGCATACTGCACTGATATAACAGCCTGTGAAGGTGGGCGGGGTGCAAGAAACCAAAATGGAGGCATCCTTTCCTCCCTATATAGATTAAAAACAATATAATGCCAAATACAACTATAGTTTCTGCACAAAAAAAACATTCTGAAAAACACAATGTGAACCGGGGTGCCACAGGCATGGTTGCGGTATAAAATATATATAAATATATATAAATATAATATATATATATATATATAATATATATATATATATATATATATATAATATATATATAATATATATAATATATAAATATATATACATATACACACGCACACCATTACCATGGCACACCAAAATGCTAAAAGGGCCAACAATAAAAGGAAACCTCCGAAGAAGCATTTATGCTATTATACATGAAAAAAAATTGAGATTCTTAGTTCACATGTTTTGATCAAAAAATGTTAAGCCACCCCCGGCTTACAACGGGATTTTAAGGCGGGGTTCCTATGCTATCTTTACCTCCAATAGATCCAAATTCAGACATCTCAATTTGGGGCAACCGACCTCCATAATCCAGAGAGAAAAATAAAAAAACACCAACCTTGCAAGCATACTGCACTGATATAACAAGCTGTGGAGGTGGCGGGGTGCAAGAAACCAAAATGGAGGCATCCCTTCCTCCCTATACAGATTAAAAGCAATATAAAGCCAAATACAACATATAGTTCTGCACAGAAAAACAAAAAATGTTTAAGCCACCCCCAACCCAATGAGAAGTCTGAATTTGGCTCTATTGAGAGGTAAAGATAGTGTAGGACCACCCGCCTTGAGATCCCGTTGTAAGCCGGGGGTGGCTTAAACATTTTTTGATCAAAACGTGTGAACTAAGAATCTCAAAGTTTTTTTGTTGTTCATTCTGCCTCCCAAAAACTGATAAATAGAGCGTCATATGTACCCCATAGTGGTACCAATAAAAATGGCAACTCATTCTGCAAAAAAACAAGCCCTTAATCATCTCCATATACCTAAAAAAAAGTTATGGCTCTCAGACTATGACGACATAAAAACGAATTTTTTTACAAATACATTTCAATTGTGTAAAAGTAGCAAAACATAAAATACTATATAACAATTTATATCACTGTAAATTTTACCCCGACCCGCATATAAGTTATCCCTGCATTTATGCCGCAGGGCGAATGCTGTAATACTAAAGCCCAAAAAACAATGGCAGAACTGCACATATTTCTCCCCATTATCATGGTCCAGTACTAAAAAAAACTCTGGAACACCTGTGGGCCCAAAATGCATAATAATCTCTAGATAAGATCCTTCAGAGGTGTTGAGTCCAACATGGGGTGACTTCTGGATGGTTTCACTTGTTCTGGTACTTTGGGGGCTTTACAAATGCGACATGGCCCCAACAAGATCTGTGTTCCAAAAGCCAAATAGGGCTCCCTTCCTTGTACGCCCTGCCATGTGCCCAAACAACAGTTTACAACCACAAATAGGGTATTGCTGAACTCGGAAGAAATTGTGTAACATATTTTGTGGTGCATTTTTCCAGAATGCTTTTTGAAATAATATGGGATATCTCTAAAAATGAGTCAGGGGAATTAATATTGAGTTGAAATTTCCTATTCTCATTTACTGTATTTCAGTAAATAAATGGCTAAAAATTTTAAATCTGTAAAAAAAAAATTACATTTTGAAATATCATCTCTTCTTTGCTTTAATGTCTGTGAAACACCTAAAGGGTTAACAAACTTTCTAGGTGTTGTTTTGAATACCATGAGGGGTGCAGATTCTTAGATGGAGTCATTTATGGGGGTGTATAACATACAGGTCCCTCAAAGCCATGTCAGAACTGGACTGGTCTTTAAAAAAACCTGTGTTGCAAATTTTCTTTAACATTTTAAAATTTGCTACAAAATTTAAGAGCCCCCTAATGTCCTAAAAATAAAAAATTATTAAAAAAATTATGTCAGCATAAAGCAGACTTATGGAAGATGTTCATTATCTACCTATCTATCTATTTTGCTTCATATGACTGTCTTAAACACAGACATTTTTTTAATTTTGATATTTTTAACAAATAAACAAGGATTGTTTCAAACAAAATTAATTGCTAACTTAAAGTACTATGTGCTAAGAGAAAACAGTCTCATACTCACATGAATAGGTAAACCATTAAAAAGGTATTCCCAGATAAAGTGAAACATCAGATTTATAAAAAAGGATTGCTTTTTATGTTAAAGATCTTGCAAAAACAAGTATTTTTGTAATATATGTCCATTAGCAGTTTCCTACCTATTCCTAGATATCCCCTCTTGTATGGGCTGCATCAGCTCCTCAGGTCACTATAGCTACAGACCTGTTTACTCTCTCCTGATAGGCTGCCAGCACTGGTTGCTATGTTACAGACCTGGCTTCTACTGCAGCCTAGTAGAAACCAGTAAACATGCCCTTGCATTCAAAATGAAACCAAGAAAACAGGACTGAGATGAGATGAATCAATGTAGTGAGACAACCCCTTTAAGTCCAAAACAGGCTAAGACCTTAAAGGGTTAAGGGATGTTTCCAGTTTTAGAACAATGTTGTTGTTTTGTTCCAAGAAACAATATCACACTTGTCCACAGCTTGTTTAACATATTGCAGCTTAAGCCTATTCCCTTTTATAAAGCTGAGCTGTAATACCAGACATGACCTGTGGACAAGTGTGGCACTGTTTCCAAAAGGGAAGCAAAGATACTTTTCAATTACTGTACAACCCCTTTAAGCGTCTGTGTGCAAACTGACATGTTACCATTGCCATAAAAATCTATTATCATAGCCCTAGAACCATCTGGTTCTGTTCGGTTCTCCCTTCGCCCTCGATTTTCTCTTTACTTTTGTTAGTCTTTCTCTCCTTTCGGTATTTTAAAAAGCTCTGGGATATTGGGATGTATAGATGCTATATAAATCCAAATCCCTTTGCTTATGGGAATCAATGCTGCCTATCCGAAGAATATATTACCATCACAAAAATGTCTCACCGAGGTGTCTGCAGTATCTTTAAAACACCGAGGTCCCTGAATGATGCTCAGAGAAAAATAGCTTGCTAAAACCAGACTACGTGCAAGTTGATACAATGTTTGAAAACGCCGGCCTGGTGTCTTATTAAAGATCTCATGCAGCAGTTATATATTGTGTTCTTGTTACTACGTGTTTATTTAAACACCTTTACTGTAAGGCTGGGCTGACATGTTATGGTTTTTATAGCAGTTTTTTATGGTCTTGCTAAAGGCAGGGAAAAACGCATTATAAAAAAGTACGCATTTACTAGAGTAGTTTTACAATATGGTGCCTGGCCCCTGTTTACAGGTAAAGCACTTATCAAAATGTGTTTTATCCTGAAAAAAGGCGCAACCAAAAACCGTAACCCCAAAACCATGGCAATTTGTAAATAAAACAAATGCGGTTATTAAAATGCATTTTCCCTTATTGGAAACCTGTAAAAACAATGAAATTAAAATACACAGAAACAAAAAAACTGGAAAAAACGCAGCTTTTCTTTGTTTGCCAGGAAATGACAAACAACCTATAGTTTACAACATCTGTTAATAAACCTTTCCTATATAAGTATGTTTTTCTAGCAGAGTACTTAGAATTCTCTTTCCGTTCTGCAGAAAGAAATTTTGCCTTTGGCAACAAAATCTTTGCCGTTCTTTCTGAAGCCCAGACCAATAATTATCTATTGAACCCTTTAAAACTTGTTATCTCAATTGAAGTAAAGTCAGAAATAATATTATGCTTTTTATGCAGTAGGTGAGAGTTGATTTTGTGCTTTACTAATACAGTGTTTGTATCGGTGTTGGCTGCAATACCTATGGCATATGAAAGAAACTAATTCTGAGCGATACTGATTATGAGAACATCTACTTTTAATTGTGTTGTAAACGTCTTGTTATTGTACAGATAGATCATATCTAGAGATGGGCGAATTTCCAAAAATTCGTTTGCCTACTTCGCCGAATTTTCTGACAAAAATTTGTTTCGGTCCGAATTACTTCAGGACGAATCGCGTTAAAAAACAGCTATTTCCGGGCTGCACAGAGCCTGCAGGGTGCTGTAGAACGTTGTGCCATGCTTAAATATGCAGAGGGAGCTTGGTTTGCTCTTCATACAATGTTGTGTTTTAGTATGACACGCACATGACTGCCGCCGCTCTTAAAATTCCCTGGGCACTTAAGAGGGCAAAACTGACCAAAAAACTGAAGCGGGAATGTAGCCTGATAAAGTCATGGCAGCACCAGCTGGAAAAAAACAAGCTGAGGGCTCAGGTGGCAACATCATGGCCTTTGGCAAAAAGTGACAATGGGGGAGGGACGGCGAACCCACAGCAGCATGGGGTCAGAAGTGGCACAAGACATTCTGGAGGTGCAAAGAAGATAACCTAGATGGCACGGGCCCGGTGTAAGGTGACGCAGCAGCCACAGCAGCCACACAGCAGGGGTCAAGAGGGGCACAATGAATTTCTGGGGGGAAAAACAGGAGCGGGCCCAAGAGGGCACAAGAAAAAGTGTGGAGGGTGGCACAAAAGGAGTGGGTCACAGAGGGGCACAAGACAAGTGGAGGTGACGGAGGAGCAACAGCAGCAGCATAGTCAGACGGGCAAAAAGACTTTCGGAGGTGCAAAAACAGGAGTTGGCCAAAGAGGGGCCAAGACACAGTGGGGAGGGATGGCAGCACCCAAAGGGGGGGGGGGGGGGGGAGAAAAATGAGGAAAAAAAAAAAAACAGGGGGCATAAAGACACATGTGGGAGGGCAGGGCAGCACACAGCACAGCAGGGGTCAAAAGTGGCAAATGACTGTGGGGGGCATGGCAGCACCCAGCAGCAGCATGGGGTCAACAGTGGCCAATGAGGGATTTGGGGGTGGCACGGCAACAGACACAAAAGCAGCATGGGGCAAGAGTGGCACAATGACATTCTGGAGGTGGCAAAGAAGGAGTAACCATAGAGTGGCACGTGCCCGAGTGTAGGGGTAGGGCAGCACCAACACCCCGCACCCACAGCAGCTGAGGTCAGAGAGGGGCACAATGACTTCGGGAGGGGGGTAAAAACAGAGCGGCCCACAGAGGGCACAATGACAAAGTGTGGGGGCAAAAAGGATAGGTCACAGAGTGGCACAATGACAAGAGTGGGGGGTGACGGCAGGACAACAGCAGCACAGGGGTCAGACAGGGGCCATGACATTCTGGGGGGCAAAAACGGAGTTGGCCACAGAGTGGCACAAGACACAGTTGGAGGGCATGGCAGCAGCCACAGCAGCACAGAGGTCAGACAGGGGTAAGACACGTGGGGAGGGCACGGCAGCACCCCACACGCAGCATGAGTCAGACAGGGGCAAAATGACATGTGGAGGCAGGGCAGCACCCACACACAGCATAGGTCAGACGGGGCACAATGACGGAGTTGGTGGTCCGGCAACAGCACACAGCCAGTGGGGTCAAGAGGGGCACAAGCAAGTTGGGCCCACGGCAGCAGCCACAACAGCACATGAGATCAGACAGTGCCAATACATCTGGAGGGGGCAAAAACAGGAAAAGGGCCAAAGGGTGGCACACGACAAGATGGAGGGACGCGGGAGCAACACAGGGGCAAGAGTGGCACAATACACAGTGTGGAGGTCACAGCAGCCTTTAAAACACACATGGGGGCAAGAGTGGCACAATGACAGGTGTGGAGGTGACCGAGCAGCAACAGCAGCACAGCGCTGAGGTCAGAGTGGCACAATACACAGTGGGAGGCAGGCAAACGAGCACAGCAGCAGCATGGGGGCAAAAGGGGCCAATGACGGGGTGTGGAGGGGGACCGCAGCAGCAACAACAGCACAGCATAGGTCAGAGGGGGCACAATGACACAGTGGGGAGGTCCAGAAACCAGCAACATGAGGTCATAAGTGGCACAAAAAACAGGGGTTGGGAGGTGGTGGCAATACCAGCCCCCCGGTAAAGATGGGGGAGGCAGATGAAGAAACGGCAGCAGATTGTGGCATCAGGCAGGTGGCAATCAGAATAGTGGCTGAGGGGTATTTAAACCCAGACTCATTTCTCAAATTTTTGGTGGGCATTATGGCTGAGAATTAACGCCTAAGGTATTGGGGGTGGAAAACCTGGCCATCCACGCCTGATTCATCTTGACAAACGTCTCCTCCACATTTCCCGTGGACAAGTGGGTTCCCTTGGGGTAACGATGGCCCCCACCGCACTGAACACCCGCTCTGATGCCACATTACTAGCCTGGCAGACAGCTTCTCCACTGCAAACTCGGCAAGTTGCGGCCACACACCCGTTTTGGCTGCCCAGTAGTCCAGCGGATCTTCTAACTGGGGTAGCAGAGTGCTGTCCAAGTAGGCCAACACCTGTGGTTCATGGTCTGCTCCAGGTCCTGCTGCTGCTGCTGGCGGGTGCCCTCCTCATGACGCGGGTGAAGGAAGCTGCTCATCAGCGACTCCAGACTTAGGTTGCTGCTGATGGAGCTGGTACTGTTTCCTACCCCCGACCTTCCCACAGCAGCCACGGAGTAGTACGTGAGTACTAAAGGAACCCCCCGATCAGACCTTTTCAGAGAAAGGGACGATCCCCGCACATAGCACCCGGCCAACTGACAAAAACGGAGGATTTCCTCTATAGTATTTAGTTTGTCCTCCCTCTCGGCAGCTGGGAAAAAGGCTCCTATTTTGGACGGTAGCGAGGGTCCAATGGGGTGGAAGCCAGAAGTCATCCCTCTGCCGGATGGTGAACTATTCGGCTGTCACTAGCCAGACAAATCAGCATGCTACGGGCCATCTACACAAGTGACTCCGAGGGACTCCCTGCCTCCATCTCCACTGTATACTGCCACGGTGCTTGGGGTCATCTGCCTCGTCTTCTCATCTCCATCTACCTCCTCCAGCTGCTCCTGCTCCTCTCTCCTGTCACCTGGGTAGAAAATCCCCTCATTTCACCAGACAATGCTTGTGTCCCAATGTCCTCCTCCTCCTCCAGTTCAGTCCCCACCGGACTCATGTGGTCCGAGATGTAGTCGCCACGTCCCCTGCCCAGACAGATTTTACAGCATCTGTTCAAGGACATGAAGCAGTGGAATGACATTATTCATCCCATAGTCCTGGCGACTGACAAATAACATGGCCTCCTCAAATGGCCTCAGCAAACGGCAAGGGGTCACGCATAAGCTGCCACTGGCTGACTTTAAAGTTACACAGGGGAGTACTCCTGTCCGCCTGGATCATCAAAAAATCGTTAATGGCCTTTCTCTGTGTTTTACAGTCTATCCAACATGTGCAGGCTGGAATTCCAACGGGGGGAAACATCACATATCAGAGGGGTGTTGGGGAGGTTGTTTTGCCGCTGCAACTCGAGGAGGGGTTCCTGGCTTTGTAGGAATGGATGAAGTGCATGCACAGTTTCCTGGCCATTTTCAGAATCTTCTGAAAATCGGTGGAAACTTCAGGAACCTTTTCACAACCAGATTGAACACATTTGCCATGCAGGGGGCATGGACCATCCCCCCTTGGTGCAGCGTGGACACCCATGTTGGTCCCCATTGTTCGTCACCAGTGTTCCGATTTGCAGTTGGCGCGAAAACCACACACGATTTTTCCT
>JAODAL010086354.1:0-10277 GCA_025379985.1 Phyllomedusa bahiana
CCTTTTTTGAATATTCTCCTTGTTTTCCCAATGAAATTGGGTGGGGGGCATGTACACATTAAACTACTCCTTCTGTGCTACAATTGGCAAAATCACGAATAAAAAATTGTTTTCCATTTGAGGCGCTTGTAAAAGATTTAGTTTTTTTTGTACGTATGGACAGGCTAACCCCATCTCTGCCCACATTTGAACAATACCCAACGGCTCATTTCTAACCAAGTACCTTTGAGGGGGTTATTGGTGAAATAATGACTATGGATCAGTCTATCTTTTATAGATCTGCCCCTCCAATAAGTTATCGAGAGGGTTGAGGGAAGATATCCTTCTAGATCCTGATCCTTCTAGTAAAAGTTATGTTTTAACAGGGATTATTATTTGCAGTGATACATATGGTAAATGCTGCAAACAAAAAACCCATTTTTTAAAATTAATTCAGCCTCACAAAAAAAAAGGAATACAAAGTGATAAATTTAATGGTATTTAAAGAGAACGTCAAGTAAAAAAAGCCCAAAGGCTATGTCTACACAGCACGTTTCTAGTCAGATTTTTGTCGGATTCAGTATTTAGAATCCGCCGAAAATCTGACTGTAACTCGTGCCCCATAGACAGCAATAAAAAAAAAATCTGTGCTGTAGTCTACACAACACGGATATTTTCCAATCAATTTTTGAAATCCACTGGACTACGTGCCGGGTATTAAAAACATGGGCAGATATTCCACTGGATTGCCGTCAATTTCCTTACATTCACCCTTGCCGATAGCAAATCCAAAAACACACTGTGTATTTTAGCGCAAACCTGTGCCAAAAACCGCAGTCCAGCGATGTTAAAATGCCGTCAAATTTTAGACAGCATTTAACATATGCTGTGTAGACATAGCCTCGGGTTGGGTCTACACAGCACAGGAATACAGTCTGATTTTCGGCGGTTTCAGTATTTTGAATCCACCGAAAATCCAACCTTACACTGTGCTGCATAGACAGCAATGAAAAATATGTGCTGTAGTCTACACAACATGGATTTTAAACAGTCACCTTTAAAATCTGGCGGAATATGCAAAATGTTGCATATTCCGCAGGATTCCCATCGGATTCCTGTGCATTTAATTGTACAGGGCTGACGGCAAATCTGAAAACTGACCATAGCTTTTGGGCAAATCCGCGCCAAAAAACGGGGTCTACCAAAAGTCAAAATGCCACTGGATTTTGGACAGCATTTTCACATTTGCTGTGTAGACCTAGCCTTACACTGCTCCATTGACAGAAAACTAAAAGTTATGGCTCTTAGGATATTGCAACATAAAATCTTTAAAGTGTGACTTGCTCATGTAAAAAAGGGTCTGTATCATGTGAAATGGTCATGTAGTTCCTTTTTTCTCATTTGGTATATTAGATTATTTACTTAGCGACCATTTTCTGCGACACGCTTCATCGCAGGCGATCTTCACGGTAAGTAGGGAGCCTCTTGTTTAAAAGGTATGGGCCAAAAGCTGTGAAAAGGCGTTGCCTTGTGGAGAGGAAGTTTTGCACCAGGGCCCCGAGTCACCCAATAAATTTAGGGGATCAGTATGAATTGAGATTTAAACAGTCCTCCTCATCCCGCTGTTCACATTTTGGTATCATGAGACTAAGACAACACCTTACAATTGATCAACAGTACCTCACCATTGCAAGACTTGAAGCTGGATGCTCTTAAACGGAAGTGGCTTCTGAGCTTAGACTTGCATCAGAGATATTAGAAAAAACGGAAAAGAGTACAAAAAAGGCAAAAGGTGGCGTCCTTCTACGTCACACAAGATGACCCCTTCATTGTAATGATGCCCTGCGGAACCCAGATAATGAATACCACACAACCCAACACTTTTAAAAAGGGGGTGAGAGGCACCAAGTGTCAGTCGCCCATTCGTGACCTTTTTACTCAGCGTTTTCTGCGTGTAGATCCCTGACCAAAACACCGGGGGGCACAGCATCATCGTTTTTGCTTGATGGCCAAGGGGAACATCTACGCTGGATGAGGGACCAGTGGCCCCAGTGCTGTCAGTGCTGAAAGTTGATTCACCGAAAAAAAATGATGGCACCGACAAAGTTTAAGAGTAAAGGAAAGATCGCTAAAACATTAGCCAGTCCGGGTCGGGGTTCAACCCTTGCCAATTTTCAGGGAGGGAAAAAAAACAGAAATGCCCAATTCCTAAGGGGCAAATTAAAAACATGATTTTAAAAAAGCTTTTTCTGTGACTACGTTTTCCCCTTTTTACGCACCAATTTATTAAAGAGTTTCTAAAAAGGGGAATCAACCCCTGCACTTTGATGGTTTTCAAACATTTTTGAGTTGTGCCACGAATGCCCGTATATTTTCATATTAATCATTTGGGCATATTTTACCCCCCCCTTCACCTGAAGGTAAAAACTAAAAACAAAAAAACTGTGCCTAAACACCCCACTGCCGATATTGTAGAATGTAGATTAGCTTATCAGTTAGTTTTTACAAGGTGATGTAACTCGATTTGATATTTTACCCCTTATTATAATTTTTGAGGGCACTAATGTGTGTGAATATTCTGCTTTTTTTCATTGGTTGCAGTTTTAGTCAAATTAGGGGGGGAGGTATTGCCCAGTGCCAGGCTGCTAGACAGGGAAAGGGAGTTGACGGGGAAGCCCTGTATTGTCAAACAGGTGGAAGTGAGAAGATTGAACTTTAAAAAAGGGGGCATTTTTTTTTTTTTTTCCCCCCAAATTGTTGTTGATGTTGTGTATTGTACTCCGAAGCTAGGGCCCCGATACATAAGGTACCGCACCCTAAAAGGCACTGTGAAGGGTCGGATGTAAAGAAAGTCAATCCCCAAAAGGGGGATTTTTTTGGCGGGGCCTTTTTGGAGCAAACTGTTAGGCCCCGTCCACACAGCAAGGGTTTTCAGTCTGATTTTCAGACGGGTTTTCGGATTTGAAAACCAACCTTCACTCATCTGCACAGTTTTTTTCATAGAAAATCCATTCAAAGTCCCATTGAAGGATTTTCTGGACGTTTTTTTTTTTTTTTTATTAAAATAGGTTTTATTGAAAAAAAAAAATTAATGACAAAAATGTTACAAAAAAGACAGTTGTAGATGAAAACAGAATCATCAGGTAACAATTTAAAAAAGAGGTTGCACATCAAGAAGCCGGAATATACAACAACAGGTCCTGTCTGTAAGGATCTAGATTTTTTAGATTGCATCTGTTGAGCACCCCCGGAACTCCAGCCCCCCAGGCGTGCGGGTAATAGAAAAGCATTTTTTGTGAGCATCATTATAGCTCTGACGTGCCTTTGGGAGCGGGACCCCACGGCAACTGTGGGGGGCCTTGCCAAAGCAAGTATGCATTACTCAGGTGCAAAGAAATAAAAAAAAAAAAACCAAAAACAAAAAACATTAATCAAACACGTTCAACGGCTCTTCGGTGAAATTCCCTCCCCTCTAACATAGATCGTACCTTAATCTCAGGCTCTACCTTTCCCCACCCTCAACCTATCCCAAAGGGGGACGGGGGAGATTCAAAGGGACCAAAAGTGTTTTATGAAAGACAAGAAAGGTTTTGGTTCATGTGAAAAAAATGAAACCAACCCCCCCAGGTTTCCAGGTATTTGCTGTGACATGGGGGTGAGTCGGTTTCTGAACTCCCGAGGGCTGTATTTCATCATCTCCCGAAACCTGCCTGACGGTTTTTTAACCCCGCCGCCGTTCTGAAAAAATTTGAACAGAAATTCTTTTCCGCTCGGTTTTCGGGGGGGAAGCATGAATGTTAAGTGCTAAGGGGGGATGGTTTAATCCAAAAACCGAGGCCAGAAGCCCCCCTGCTTTGCGTTTAGAAAAAGACAAAAATACTGGTCGGATAAAGACCGGTATTTGTCTATGCATGTGAACCTTAGGTTTTGTTCACACAGCTTAATTGTGGGACGTATTTCGGCCCGAAAATTCCCCGTGGGGAGGGGGGTGGGGGGGGCCGGAAGCTCCCCCGGCCCCATGACAGCTTTATCCAGGGGGGGCGGGAAAACGCTGGAAAAAAGTAGCAGTCACTTTCTCCCTGTCGCGTATTGTGTAGCGGGGAGAGGAACGTAATCCCATAGTTTCTCTTGAGAACGTGGATTCCCCGTTAGACTAGCCCGTTTTCAGCCCTAATTCCCCGCTTACGGTGCGAATTAGGGGCTAAAAATTCCCCCCCCGAATAAGCTGTGTGAACGGGCCTTAGGGAGAAAAAAGGTTTTTTTGTCCAGAAGGCAGAGGACAGCCTTCCGGGAAAAAATGAACAATGATGGAGTTGGTTGAAGAGGCCTTCCTGCATGATGAAAAAACACAGGCACGAGAGAGTAATGCATAAAAAGTGCCTAAAAAGGGCCCCTGTTTCTGTTAATTTTATAAAAAAAAATTTTTTGCAGTGCAAAAAAAAAAAAAAAATGATCCACCTCTGTTCCACACTCCGCTTCTGCCAGGTCTTGTGTTTACCCCTTGTTCCTGGCGATGTTAACATTTCCCACCACTAATTGACTCACAGCCATTGCATGTCAGGGGAGATGTAGGAAAATTCAAATCCCAAAAACCAAGAGGGAAACAGCGACAGCAGACGGGAAAGGGAGGTAAGGACAGAAGTAGTATCGAATTTTTATTTTAGTACTGCCACCAACATAATGTATTATTTTTTATTTTTCAAAAAATTAACTGGAAAACCCCTTTTTTAAGAAACAGTGCCCAAGTCCAACTGGTGATCCTGGGTTGGTTTTTTATGTTGTAGTTAAGAACTTTTCCCTTGAGAATCACCATGCTGTCAAATTTTAAAATACAGTAACCACCCAAATCAGGCGCCCTCCAGTAAAGGGAAACCAACTTTAAACAGACTTGTGTGGGACTGTGCATTCCTTGCCCTTCATTATTCCTGAGGGGGGGTAAAATGGTCTCCCCCCTTTACCCCAAACCTTTAAAAAAGGTTTCTCACCAGGTGTTTACAGAGCCCCTCCAGCTTTAGACTCACATTCCCGTTCGTGTGGGTGGGCTCTATAGCAGTATGGGGGCCCACAAACTCTGCTTTTCCCAAAAGAGCTTGAAAAAAAATGAAAAAACTTTGGGATTTAGAAACTGTAGTGCCAACACTTAGAGTTCTAAGGGTTAAAGTTGTCATTAAGTTAGATAACAAACCCCCGTGGTAGAGTTAAAAACAGCAGGGGAGTACATTATCATGGACAATGGGGCTTAGGCAATAAGGGTAAAAAGAAAGGCAGGGCGAGGTGGCGGTCACCACAGAAATTTTGTACCTATTGAATTTTAAAAAACTTCTTTAAAGCAAATCAAAGCAGGAATGGGGGTTCTGGGGAATATCTTCATTTAATTTCCCTACAGTTTTTAAAAATAATCATTGCATTAAAAAAACCCCTTTAAGGGTCTTGGGGGACTGTCTTTTTCTTACAGTGGGTAAGGAAAAGTATTCAGACCCCTATAAATTTTTAATCTTTTTTTTATTGCAAACCTTTGGTAAGATCCAAAAAAATTCATTTCTTTGTATTAAAATACACCTTGCACCCCCCCCCCCCCCCAAACTTTTAAAAAAAAAAAAACCAGAAAGTGATTTTTTTTTTGCAAATTTATTAAAAAAGAAAAACTGAAATACACATGGTCAAAAATATTTTAGATCCTTTGCCTTTCACCTATTTAACTCACATGCGTCCATTTCCTTCTGATCCCCCCTTGAGCTGGTTCTACCCTTCATTGGATTCAGTTTTTTAATTAAACGATTGGGCTTGTTAGGAAAAGGCAAATCTGCTATAGAAGACCTCACAGCTCACGGGTGTCCCGGGACCCTGAAAATTTAGAGGTTTAAAGGGAAATGCCCAAGGACTCGAGACAGAATTTGGGGAAAAATCATCATGAAAAAACTTTGGATTTTAGTTTAATGTTTTTGATCAAAAAATGCTTAACCACCCCCCCCACAACCTTAAAAAAATTTGGCAAGGCCAGAATGGCCAAGGTTTTCAAAGAATTTCTGCAGCACCCCAAAGTTCCTAAGAGCAATTGGGCCCCCATAATCTAAAATGGGAAGAAGTTTGGGGCGACCACAATTCTTTTCCCCGACCCGGCCGCCCGCCAAACTAAACAAAAATTTTTGGAGAAGGGCCTTGGGAGAGAGGTAAAGAAGAACCCCCAAAATCACGGGTGAGCTCCAGAGTGCATAGGGAGATGGGGGAAGAACTTTCACAGCAACTATCATGCAGCCCCCCACCGTCCCGGGGTTTATGGAGAGTGCGGCCGACGGAACCTCTCCTCAGTGCAAGGGGAAAATGAAAGCCTATACAGTTTTCAAAAAAAAACACATGAAGTTCCCGACTATGAGGAAAAGATTTCTGGTCTGATGAACGAAGATTGAAATTTTTTGGGGTTTTAAATTTTAAGCGGGGGAGAAAACCGGCCCTGCTCATCACCGCCCAATACAAACCCCCAAAAGTGACACTGGTGGTGGGCAGCACAGCTATGGGGGTTTTTTCGGCTGCAATAGGACCAAAGGTTGCAATTGAAAAAAAGATGAATGCGGCCAAGTACAGGATAAATTTGTATGTATGTGACCTTAGTCTAAGCTAACTGTGTGTTTATGGAAAAGTAAAAAAAAAAAATAAAAAAAAGGCCATAAAATTTAGTTTGGTCAAATTCATTTTCCTCCCGTAATGTATGGGAAAACAAAAAATATATCTAATCAAAGTGAAAATCCAAAAAAAAACATCCCATTCTCACAAGTCTCCCAAAAAACAAACATTTTCCCCAGCACGCAAAAATAGAAAGAGGCACAGTGTCACCTGGATGAGGGGGAAAAACCTGTCAAAATAAAACGCTTTTTTTGCAGACCATATCTCAGGGGTTTTGGTTCTTTCTGAGGAGATTCCCCGTGTATGGAGATAGGCAATGTTCTGGGAAAATAAATCAAACTCTGTGCTCAAAAAAGGTGCCTCTCTGCGCCCCCTATCGATGGCTACCAAGTTTGATAATATCTAACCCATTAAGGGAAACCCTTTAATAATGTAGGGATATTGGTCAAATCAAGAAATCCTTAAAAGGAAAAGGGCCCTTTTATGTTAGCTATTTCAAGGACTACGGAAAAGTTTTTGTGTATAACGGCTAAACCTCTTATAAAACTAAAAATTGTGTATCATCACAAAAGGTGTTGATGTCAAAACTTTTTACCTCTTCTCCTCCCATAAACTGCAAAAACCCGTTCAAAACACAGTACACAAGAAAAATAACAATTTGTTTGTGTCTAAAATGGACATGGGTTTTGTTTTTATCATCACATAATGTGATAGCTTCTGGCGCAGCGCGTGCCAGGATACACCTGTATGCATTTTGTTAATTTTCATTTCATTATTATGGGGCTTTATCAGGCTCATGATCCCTGATAAAAGGTGCTTGCCAAAATACTCCTACAGAACTCAGGGAGGGTCCACCCCACAGCAAAGTCATCCCTCCAGTTTTTTATAGTAAGCCTTTGAACAAATTAAGTTTTTTTGCGCCATAATCACAAGTTACGGGGTTTTTAGGGTCGTTTTTCACCAGGGCGGGAGCGGAGGGTATTTTGCAGGGTCGGAGTGTCAAAAAAAGCACCGACTCCCCAAAATAATAAGTTGGCCAGTTCGATCGTGCAAAGAGCAAGGGGGAATTGGGTTTTCCCGGGCCGTGCGACTTCCCCATATCTTCAGCCTCATCACATGAGGGGTGTAATTGATGAATGGAGCAGGGAAAACGCTGCCCCGGGGGAAAAAATTCGCTCCCATGAAAACAGATTTCAGCAAATATTTTACCTGTTTTCAAAGAATAGAAGAGTTCAACCATTTTATCAACCCGACTGTGGCTGAGGCAAAACCTTTATACCCCGACATTTTTAGAGATGTTGCCCCTATGGTCACAGCTTTGCCCCCCAACCCAGTTAGGTAGAGAGGGGTGTTCTCTAGCCGGAAATAATGAGATCAGATGTGAGGTCATGTTTGCAGGAACTGATGGGGCAATAAATTTCTCAGAACAAATTGAAGACTTTTACAAATGTTCCTGCGGTTTTGCATATTTACATTTTTTGTGTCCTAAAGCATACCAATAAAATATTTTACACTTACAGAAAATGGAACAAAGGTTTTACCTTGCGACTTTCAGGTCCATATCTCCATCCCCTACAGCTTTGTACATGAGGCTTTGTAAATTTTTAACATTCCCTGACCCATATTAACATAAATTTGACTTCTAGTATTTAGCATCGCTTAGTTTCAATTTGTCCTAAAAAAACAAAGTGTTAATTTTTTTATTTTGTTAGTATTTGGTAAATCCACCTTTGGTTTGTTTTCAATACGCCTGAATCCTTCTGGGCTCGAATCAGATTCAAGCACATCTTTACCAAAATCTGTCCCAGGTCTCTTTTACACATTCCCCAATGTTGGTGCAGACTGGCTTGGGTACAAATACGCTTTTTTTCAAACCACCCACAATTTTTTAGAAGATCAAAACATTGTTACCCTTTTGCTTGTCAGTGTCTGACAAATTGCTTGATTATTGTATCATAGGGTGATAGACAGCCAGATGTTACCATTTTACTACAGTAAAGTTTTCACTTAACATGTGAAGTATGGGGAGTTTGGGGGTCAGTTGGAGTTTGGGAAATTGAGGATCGGGTTTGCTTGCCAACTCCCACCCCGGTTTATGCACAAAGAACAAAAAAGTTTCACTTTAAAAACTTTAACAGCATAAAAATTTGGTTTTTGTTGGGGTAAAAAGAGGATTTTAGACTCTCGTTCACCAGAACTGCTTCGAGGACCTTCCTGTGTTAAAAAAAGGCAAAAGGACCTGCAAAAACACCCCCACAGTAGGTGGGATCATTCTTCACTTTTCTTTTTTTGCAAAAACCTAAAACCACCACAAAACCTGCCCACTTACTTTCTGAGTGGTTTACATTCACTCCAATGTTAATTTTCAGTCTGGAAACCAGGTGGAAGAATGAACGTGTTCTATGTTTTTGGACCACCGGCGGTGTGAAAACAGTTCAGTGGGGACTGCTGAACAGTTTTTCTGTTGAAGTCTATGGGAGATTGTTGCTTGTAGGTTTTCTGATGGTTTCTAAAACCACGAACCGCCCGAGAAAGCAACCAAAAACCCTTGCCGTGGGGACATGCCCTTAGGGTGCTTTCATATGGAGCGTTTTTGGTGCGCATTTTTTTTTTTTATTGCACAGCATTAATAACTGTTTATTTCTGGAAAAAAAAAAAAACGCACCAAAAAACACTCTGTGTGAAAGCACCCTTACAGCATTTTATTTGTAAAGTTCATCCATGCCCCCCAAAAATACAACTGCCTCACTTAAAAGATAAAAAAGTCATGACCATTGAAACGAAAGGAGGCAAAAGCTACACAATGTTGCTGGTCATTAGGTACTTTTCAGTCCTTTAACGGGTTAAATTAAAAAAAAACAAAAAACTTCTCATTTATCACTTTCAAAACGGTACTTCATCCCGCAAAATACAGGCACTCACAAGGCTCCATTGACTGAAAGAAAACCTCAGAATTTGGAAACCTAAAGTAAACCTTTTAAGATTTTGAATTTTTTTTTTTTTTTTATAAAAGTAGTATAATGAAAACTAAATCAATTTTGGTATCACTAAAAACATACCGAATAAACTCCTGTCATTTATACCCGACTGTGGACACCATAAAAAACAATTCTCTTCTCCCTCCTCTCCCATGTTTCTTTAGTATATCATGGAGTGCCTATAAGGCTATGTTCACACGATGTATTGTAGTGCGTACAGTAGGCGTTGCAATACATCGTGTGTCTCGGGAGCTTGCGCTAATCAGTGCGTACACCCATGACACGAGGGGGGTGGTGCGTGTCGGCCCCATAGACATGCATTGCTTGTGCTGTGAATAGGTAACATGTCACTTATCTTCCCGCACGTACGATTGGGGAAAGGCCGTGTTCAACACGGCTTATTCACGGCGGATTTGTGCGCCGTATTGAGCGCACAAATCCGCCGTGAATACGGGGCGGGACGGGGGCGGGGCCGTGCAGCGCGGCGGGGCCGCCGCTCCCAGCCCCATAGACAATGCATTGTTTACGGCGCGTCCGCGCCGTAAATAATGTTCATTGTCACTTTCTCCCCCCGCGGCGGATTCGCCGAGCGGGGAGGGGCGACGGATTCCACTGTTCTCTATGAGAGCAGTGGATTACCGTAATTGCTGCCGCGGATTGGCGCCGTACTGAAGCGCAAATCCGGCGGCGACGGCGCCA
>JAODAL010086355.1:0-10276 GCA_025379985.1 Phyllomedusa bahiana
CATTTTACTACAATCCTAGAAAACCCCTTTAAGCATCCTACATCTCTACTGAAATCACTGGTCTGTCCCTATAATGTCTGTAGTAATAATTGACAGTTTTTGAGGCCATTCATGGAACTTAAATGTAAGTGCATTAGAAATCCAACACCTGTTTCCTTTTTTATGCAGGTTGCAAAAAAAACTTAAACTATCAAGTGTCTTTGTCTCAAGAGACCGGGTCAGTGGGCCATTTGATTTCCAATACTTCTCCTCTACAGATAGGGAGTATACTAGAGAGGAGACTGGGCGAGCTAGGTCTGCTTCAGCAGAACATGCTCAGTGTTAACATGCAACAGTTATTGCATTCATTACATAGCTATAAAAGGCACTAAAGGCGACATGTCCCAATAGGCAAGCGGCGATTTTTTGTTCTATTTTGCAGCAAAAACACTTTTGACACCATATTCTTGATGTAAATGAACTGTCATACACCAAAACTAGATGCATTATACGCCGGGCATGACACATTGTAATGCGCCTAAAAGGGTGCATTACATATAGTAGCAATGATACACTGTGCGCCTCCTAACACAATGTGCCTATTGAGGCACATTACATACACTTTGCGCCTTCGTTGAGCAATGCGCCTCGATAGGTGCATTACATACACTACCAATGATTTCACTATGTGCCGAGCATTAAGTTTACTATGCAAGGTATATCTGACGCCAGATTTTTGAGAAGATCGTACTTTACACTGATTTCAGACATGTCACCCTAAAACTTTACTGTTGATAGAAACCCATAAACACGAGTATACGAATGCCGTAACCAACTGCTTCAATAGACTCGAGATTATTTATATCTAACTAGCGTTGCATTTTAATGTTTTGTAGGAATATTTAGGGTTATGAAATAACTTCCTACAGAGTTGACAGATCTGCTTCTAGCTGACATACATACCAGGGGATTGCCACTATCACTCTAGGGTTGGTATCACTTACAGCCTTAAGGAAAATTTTTCATGGCATATTGTGTGTTTTGTACTTTAAAACTTTCAGTAAAATATGAGATACACTGCATTGCTTTTTGTTTGGCATATTCTGGACATAGTGTTTTTGTCTGGTATTTACTCTAGGCTTCACTATAGAACCCACAAATTCCAGAAAAACATGGCATTTTTAATAAAATGTAAAAAATAAGATGCAATAATATGTTGACAGGGCATAAAAGGAGCCCAGAACAAAGGGCGTGAAAATTTTCCCTTGCAAAAAAGGGAAATAGGCAAGGGTTTTAAAATGTGAAAGATTTGTAAGCAAAGGGGAAATGATTTTGGGGAAAAGTGCCTATATTTGAACTTTTTCCCCTTAGAGAAAAAAAGAAATTGACAAATACCAGTGAAAATTCTACAATTAAATAACTAGGTTTTCTAAAAGGGAACAAACCACAGAAGTAAAAAATAAATTTTTTTCCCTTTTTAGGTAAGTCAAAAAAACAAACTCAAAGAAAGGTGAGCACATATTCGACCTTGTCATTTTTGCTTCTGACCCAAAGGGCAAGGGTAAAAAAGATAAAGCAGGAGATTTAAAAGAAAAAACCCGGCGAGAAATAAGAATAGCTTGGGTGATATTGTTTCCAATGTTCTCTGTCCAGGAAAGAATAAGCTTCCCTACACAATGGTCTTAAACTTCCTTTTTAAAGTCTGCAGGTAAATAATAGATTCACATTTGAACTTATTTTTTTTTTTTTTTGCCCGATTTTGCAAAAAATTGTTTTTAACAAAAATTTAAATTTCAAAAATATTTTTTTCTGTGATTTTGCAATAATCAAGGAAAATGTCATGAACATGATATGTGTAAATTCACGTTCATGTAAAGATGTTCAGGTTGGGGGTGATTGGCATGGATGGTAAGAGTAGTAAGTGGTGTGGTGCACCAGTGCTATATAAAAAGACACAGCACTTGTTCCGGTAAATCCTTAGGTTTTTAATCACAGTACTAATTCTTATGGATGTTACCCGTTCTTCTGTGCAGGTTACTTCTGCGAAACACAGACACTTCACTTCTTTGAGTTGCTCCCCAGGCAACTCCCTTCTCAGTACCGTCCCAGTCCAGCTGTGCAAGGTGCTGACATCTGGTGACAACCCTGTTCCAGTCCAGCTGTGCAAGGTACTGGCAACTAGTGACACAGGACACTTTTTGCTCTGTCCTCACTCTCTAACTGATTTTCCATACTGTCTACCATGCTCTCTGTGCTCACCCCTTTCATTATCTCTTGTTCTCTTGCTCTCTCTTTCTGGCTTCTCTTTGATAGGATTTTTGTGAGTGAGGCTATTGTTATTCCCCAGCATGCCCTATCTATCGCAGGATGATAGGTAGGGCTCCTTCTTTTTCCCTTTTTTGAACACAACTTTCCCCAGCTGCAACTATGGGGTTGTTACAACAGAACTCAGAACTGAACTGCCATTTCTCCCTTTCAGCTGTGTAAACCTACACCCCCCCTTCCCCATCTGCACTCTGATAGGCTGCTAATCCAGCGCTGTCTACCTCTATTTCTAAACTACAAAACATTAAAAAGTAAACTTTTTCCTATCTGTACACATGAATCACACAATATAGATATAAATATATATACATATATATAGTAGCGCCTCACTCATGCTTGGACGACATCTTGGCCACACTTGGCTTTTGGAATTGCCGTCTTTCGTAAGCGGAATGGCACTCAGACACCAGGCTTCAGTTTAACACTGGCCTCAGCCAGCTTTATTGAGGCACAGAAGAAATAAACGATACAAACAAAACACGTTAATCCCTCTCTATATGTGGCCTGGACCTAGCGTCCAGTACCACCAATGCACTTCAGAACCAACCACACGGTATAGGCTTCCCTCAGCCTCTTGGGGGCCAGAGCTTTCTACTCAGAGCTGACCACGCCCCCCAGATAACCCAGAGTACCAGGCTTTTATAGGCCTCCAGAGATGTGTCCAAGACCTGGCCTGGACACGGGGAGTAGACGCCCACCCAACGCATTGTCTACTCCCAATAAGAGCCGACCTAGGAAGCTGACAAGCCAAACTAATCATAAACGGCTGCCAACCACTTAGTGTGGCTGACAACTCATATGGCTGGCTACTATCCCACCAAGGCCAGGTAACATTGGTGGCGTGTGTCTTGCAGATCTGCGGATGCACCCCCTCTAGTGGCAGAGGCATGCGATATCAGGTTTTGCCACATTTCATATTAATTATTATATTCTATATAATATATATATAATACACACAAAACACACAAAATATATTTTGGAATAAAACCCTCTTGGCCGCATATTGCAACGCTGGGGTTTTTCGCACAGGAAATCGCAGTCCTTTTGTAGGAATGCCTCAGCAAGGGTTAGTTTCACACTGCCTCACAGCTTATTAAACAGGTAATCAGGCTTAAAAAAACATACAAAATAAAATCTAGGCGTTAGCCCTACTCACATAACAAGAGACCTCTTAATGTCTGGACCTACCATCAGCAATGCATGCACACCACACACTGTCGGCTTCCCTTAAGCCTCTGGGGGCCAGAGCTTCTTTCCAGCTCCTCTGCTGCTACACATCCAGGCAGCAGACCACGCCCCTCTGTTACACCTGCATGGCCCGACCTTTTATAGGACTTCCGAGCCCTATCCAAAATGTTATCTGGAACATGGGGAGTAGACACCCACCCGACACATTGTCTACTCCCAATAAGAGCCGACCCCAAGAACGGTTGAAAAGCCAAACTAACCATCCACCTTTGCCAACCACTTAGGGCGACATGTATGAATTCGAATGCGTACTTTTTTTTAACTTGGCGCCGACACTCCAGTTCTACATAGATATAGCAGAGTGTAGAATACGACAGTATGAAGATTTTTGGCGCATTACATAGAGCTTAATGCGCCAAACTTTGTATGGGCATAGAGTGTAATGCGCCAAACTTGGTGCATTAAGCTCTATGTAATGCGCCAAAAATCTGTCGTATTCTACACTCTCAGAATCTCATAATCCGAGCATTGAAACATTAAGAGAGTGACATGTATCAATTCTAATGCATACTTTTTTTTTACTTGGCGCCGACACCACAGTTCTAAATAGATATAGAAGAGTGTAGAATACGACAGATTTTTGGCGCATTACATAAAGCTTAGTGCGCCAAGTTTGGCGCATTAAGCGCTATGCCCATACAAAGTTTGGCGCATTAAGCTCTATGTAATGCGCCAAAAATCTGTCGTATTCTACACTCTTCTATATCTATCTAGAACTGGGTTGTTGGCGCCAAGTAAAAAAAAAAAGTACGCATTAGAATTCATACATGTCGCCCTTAGTTTGGCTAACAATACATATGACCGGCTCCTATTCCACCAAGCCCACGTATCCTTGGTATATCTCCACCTAGTGGCAGAAACATGCAACTACATGTAGCCGATCTTCCACATATATATATACAGTATATTATACTATATATATATAATATATATATATATATATATATATAATATACAGTATATATATATAATTTATATATATAATTATATATATATATATATATATATATATATTATATATATATATATATATATTAATATATATATAATAACAAACTTTACCATCTTACACTCACCTTACCAGTTACTGCACTCTCTGTGTTATCTTTATTATTTACTTGTATTCCAAGAGTTTGTGCTCGGTATCAACCGAACTGTTGATTTCTCATTGTAAATCAATCCTTTCCTATAACAAGAGCTTTGTGCACATGCTGAATGAATTCTATGTAGACATTACTATATAAAACGCTGTATTGAATACATGCTGCCGAGTACAGATTACATGTTAGCTGCTTTTCATCAAAATATCATGTGTCACAAGAAGAAGGTTCAATAATTGACAACTGGTGGTTTGAAAATGGAAAGGACATGAACACACATTGTTATTCTTTCTTTCTTCCTATGGTTTTGTGTATGTTTTTCACTAATACAGTACAGAGTGATTCAAAGAGGATAGTGTAGAATTCCAAACTGCCCAAAAGCAACAACACCAGAGGGTTGAAATACCTTCAATAAAACACTTAAATAATTCATTATAAATTATTCCCTTACAAATCTTTGTTAGGGGATGGTTGGTCACAGCTTATGAAGCGTTATGAAGCAATGCCCTGGCAGGCAAGTATGTCTTCAGCTTCCTCTTCCATTCTCCAAACTAATTTTACGCCACCTGTGACTTGGAATATATGTGAACAAACTAAAGAAAAATATGTCACAATACGAATCCATGGATTCATAACATAAAGAAAGAGGAGTGAGGAAGGGGCCCATGCAGAGAAGTTTTATATAGTATTAGAGTTTAGGGGCAGGACAGACATCTCTCAATGATTCCTTCAAGAGATGGAGGGGAAAACAGCCCAAAAACTACTCTCACTAACCACTGCTATTTACCCCCTAACCCAGGGCCTTGAAACTGTCCCTCACTCAAACACAGCAACCCGACTGACCCCTTTTCTATACAATCTAGTGCCCTTATAGCCTTGGTATTCAGAATTGAGAGAACATAACACAAATTTATTAACATGAAAATACACACTATCCAAGTATTATCTATACACCACGATTGCTCAAAATTATTTCCATTGGTTACACTGCAGATATCTAGGTGAAGATACCTTTAGTCCTTGATGTAGCCCAACAGATAGAAGTCACATGGTGTTAGAACTGATGATCATGGATGCCATCACAACATTGGTCATTGTTGCTTCCGGCATGCCAGATCCAATGGTCCAGTAGCTTCTTTCAGGTGTCAGTGAACATCCACATGGAAATGCGGAGGTGCACAAACCTCCAGATAGACTATGTTTGACAGATCTACCCTTAATCTGAGCGAGCAGAGGACAGAGTATATAAGTAATAGTTCTCTTACTTTTTCTTTTCTCTGGTTGTTTAACATTAATGGCATTGTACCTCCTAGAGGGAATGTTTCTAACTAGTTTTTTATTCTACCTTGTCTGTAGATGTAAGGTGCCGATTACTGGGGCACCATAAATGCAGGTGATGGTAATGCCGGCCTACCAGTGGTATGCTGGGATGTGAAGTATTCCCAGCTGAGAAGAGACATAGCAGCTTGGGATCTTGGCTTTACTGTGGGCTATACTGTACAATCTCTCCAGTAGGTCCTCTGTAACCAATTTTGTATAACAAGAGAAAAAAAAGTAAGAAACTTATTAGTTACTCTATATACTCTATGAGTATATTACTTCAGGATACTTCTCCAGTTACAATGCAGACAGAACATTTACAATCAAAGGCGAGCACACTTCTCTTGTCTCACTTCATACAATACACTGACTTCAGTAGTGCCTGTATTACAGCAAATCAGAAATGGCCTGCCCGCAATTTTCCAGGTCCAACAGCATAGGAGTTCGACAGCATAAGAGTTACACTAGGAATTGTGAACCTGTTGACTGGCTACATGGGGTTATCAGCCACTGTTCCTTCCTCCTTCCAGACAGTTTTCTTCCTCTTCTTCTGTCTTTGTCTCTCTCTTTCTGCTGTGGATTCTACGAATAATTCTCTTCCATCAGGCAAGGTGCGGGAGGTCTATGCTTGCTTCTGCTCCACTGTCGGCTTATGGGTAGATGACCCATTTTCTGAAATAATCTCAAATGGTAACAGGAACATTTACTCCTAATAACAATGGATTATGCAAGTGAACTAACATGAAGGCTGTACTTATGACTCAAGCCCTTCTTTTCTTCCACCCAGGACCTCCTGGTATACTCCTGATTGGCTGCGAGTAATACTTATGTTTAAAGCACCAGTACTCCCCAAAAAATAGTGCAAAGTCGTCATAATTATTTACATACATAAATAAGGTGACCAAAAATTTTGGGAGCAAAAGAGGGATGCGCTCCGCCCAAAAAATTTTCATAGACCACACACTCTTTATACCAACCCACACCCCTTCACAAAAGGTAATGCCCACCTCACCCAATGACTGTTTTGGGAGGCTAATTCAGGTGTTTGGCATCACCTAGCTTTCCTGGGCATTGGATAGCCTATTCAGCATCCAGGAGAGCTTGAAGATGCTGCTAAACTGTGCCTGAACCTAAACCCTTATACTACAACCAACATTTCCACCATATTGTAGATTGTCTATTACTGTCATATAGTGATAGGTACCAGTATGCACAGGCTCTGCAGACTGTATATTACCACCATATAGTGACCATATAGTGGTAGATACCAGAGTGTACACAGGATCTGCAGATGTATTATTACCACCATATAGTGGTAGATACCAGTGTGTACTTGGGATCTACAGACACATAACTGATTACAGTTCAGTTACATTTAAGGACTCACAAGTGATATCTTTTCTGATTGGAGTTGTTCACTTTCCTCATTCTTCTCCATTCCGGCCTTGACCATCATGATGTCTTCTCCTGGCCATGACTCATTCCTGCAGTATTTACTAGACAAATATTTTAGAAAACTCATTTTTCCAACACCTATATACCTAACTACCTACTGGGTAAATTATATACCTACCTACCTAGGTGGAAGGGGGTTATATACCTACCTACCTACTGGAGGGGTATATACCTGTAATGGGGATCTATATAGAAAAGCTTGGTGACCTGCTTTCCTGTGATAGGAAAGTCAGATGCTTGCTGTCAGGATTGGGGAGTCTCCCATATCTGCAATGATAGGGCCAGTAAAAATAAGCACTTTTGTAATTGGCTTGCATTACTTAAATCATTTAGTATAGCAGCCATTAGCTAATCTGCGTGTGTTTAGAGTTAAAACAGCAGCCTGAGGTTGGACCACACCCCATTTGCTGTGATTGGCTGACTGATATTTAGTTAAACACGCCCCATCTGCTGTGATTGGTTGTCCTGCACTCTCTGTGCTTACTCCCCCCTGAGTTGTGTGAAAGTGAAACTAAAAGCTTCTCTGCACTGTTTAAGGACAGCTCTGATGTGAAGGATCTGGGCAATGCTAGATTTACTCCCTCCACCCATAAAACACACTCTGCTTCCCCCCACCCATATAACACACATATCATACTCTCTGCTACCCCCATCCATATAACATACATATAAGACATTCTGCTCCCTCCACCCATATAACACGCATACAATACACTCTCTCTGCTCCCTCCACCCATATAACACACATATAACACTCTGCTCCCCCCACCAATATAACACACATATAACACTCTGCTCCCCCACCCATATAACACAAATATAACACACTGCTCTCCCACCCATATGACACACATATAACACTCAGCTACTCCCACCCATATAACACACATAAAATACACTTCTCCCCACACTCATATAACACATATAATCCACTCTGCTCCCCCCACTGCCCATTGAATTTAATGGATTATCTGTGTAATGTAGGACAAGATAAGTCCCCCAGAGTGACACTCTTCATACCCTCTTTCTACTGTAGCCAACGATGAGGATCCTGAATTCAGAACCCCTTCTATTAACTCCAAATACACTAATAGGGTGAGTGTAAGTAAACCGTGTGCCGGCATGGGCTCCCCAGAAAGCAGCAAAGTCACAAATGAGGAAAGTGACTCCAACACCAGTTCAACCAAATTTGTACTTTACTGAACTTTTGGAAAAAAATGTACTAAAAACCCCAAAAAACACATGAAAAAACAGTAGGGCAAGGCTCCTTTGCTACACAGTGCACAGTCAGAAGTATGTTCTCCAAACACACGATAATTTTACCTACCAATGGACTCGGAAAGGCTGACTGTTATTTACCTAGTAATACCTTACACAACAGGAACAATTGTATGGGGTTGCTTTTAAGGGGCATGCCAGGTTGACAATAGCTTACAACCTGATTAATTACTCCCATTCCCAAAATATAGATAAAAATCAGAGTTTAAAGGGAACGGGGTTGCGTACAAAACACAATGTCAAGCTTTCTTTCAATTCCAAAATAAAAACTTTAAAAAATAGCCCTTTTATGGCCAGACACAGTCTCTGGCCCTAAAAACCCTAAAAAACCTGGTAATTTTCCCCGGGTAAGCTCCCGTGCCCCTACTGACCCGGGTCTACCTTGAAGTTGCACACAGTCACAGCTCCAGGATGAGGGTCCCCTCTGTCAGAGTCTGAAATTGATGATGGCGGTCACTCCTCTTGCTTGTGGATCTTGGCACAATGCCCATGCTGTCTCCATGCTTTCCTTGCCAACAGCATAAACGTAGCCAGTAGAACTCGCCTCTCCCAACAGGAGCTGGTCACGGTTCGTGGATTCACGGAGGCAGGAGAACTAGGCAGAATCAGGCTTGATGTGTGTCCTCTGTGTGATCTCTCATTAAAAGTCACTCGGTAAATGGCTTGCTTCCGTCCTCAGTCACATGACAAAACAAATAACTTTTAAACATGCTTTTCACATAAGTTAAACTTTCAAAAAAGTAGCTCTGTGGTCAAACGTAGAAGCGAAAGGGAATTTGTAATCACTAATACACATACGATTTCACTATATTAAACAAGGACTGTTGGAGAAAACCCTTTGGAAAAGTTTAAATTTTACATGGGAAGAAAAGACTTTTCATGACAATTTTTTGAGTTTCCAAATTAGTGACGTTGCCTCCAGCAACAGATGTATCAGCAAATTCAGTTATCAGGCAGAAATTAAAATAATTACCCCGTTTTTTTGAATTTGTAGGCCTGGGACATTGACATATCTTATTAATGTTTGCCTTAAAACACAAAGCTTTTTAATCCAATACACCATTTTTGCTATGTAACTGGTAGGGTTTTGGGCTGGGATTTTGGGAATTTCCCTTTAGGTATTCGTTTCCCCCAAACCTTTCCAAAGCTTTCATTTGTTACTACAGCACCCGGGCCAATTTTTCCCTTTGGGAAATTGACGTTGCCCCGAGAGCCCCATAAGCATAGAGGCCTCGGATGTTGAATGTATGTCCCAGGGAATCCCCAAAAAATTTTTTTTTTTTTTTTTCAGGGCAAAATTAAAAACTGGGCAGGAGGGCCCTCCCTTTCTGTCCCGCATTGTCTTGAAGGCTGCCTACAATACGTCAGTGGGGTGTCCCGATGTAGGCTCTGATTGATTTTTGTTGGGTGTGGGTTTGAAGCATGGCCTCAGTGGTGTCAGTTTGGGCATTGCTAAGGCATGACCCGGTGCAAATTTATGTATTTGGGGGGACCTGTTGGGGGTTTAATGCTATTGAAACAAACAGGGGTCTTGGGTTTCAAAAACAACAGGGAACTATGCAAATTTTAGT
>JAODAL010086356.1:0-10275 GCA_025379985.1 Phyllomedusa bahiana
TTTCTTATTATTTACTAGTGGTTTTCAAGACCTCTGCTTGCTGTCATTCAGTTAAAACCTCCATTGCTTCCCTCCTGGGGATAGATTAGCTATGGACCTGTGTTTCAAACATTATTATTCGGCATAGTGGTGTCATACACAGAACACATACAACTGCCATAGAGTGCTTAGATAATAATGCCATACAGTGCAAAATTGTAGCATTCAGAGCTTACATATACTGTTCGGCATTATTATGTGGCATAATAGGGTCATACATAGAACACATAATAATACAAGATAGTGCTTAGATAATAGTGCCATACAGTGCCAAATAATAGTACCATTCAGAGCCTACATATGCTGTATGGTATTATTATTTGGCATAATAGAGTCATACAGAGAATGCATGGAACTGCAAGAGAGTGCTTAGGTAATAGTGCCATACAGTGCCAAATAGTACCATTCAGAGAGTAGAATTACTGTATGGTACTGTTATGTGGCATAATAGGGTCATACATCTAACGCATTATAGTGCCAGAGAGTGCTTAGGTAATAGTGCCATACAGTGCCAAAAAATAATACCATTCAGAGCCTACATATACTCTACGGTATTATTATTTGACATAATAGAGTCATACATAGAACACATAATACTACCAGATAGTGCTTAGGTAATAGTGCCATACAGTGCCAAATAATAGTACCATTCAGAGAGTACAATTACTGTATGGTATTGTTATGTGGCATAATAGGGTCATATATAGAACGCATAATACTGCCAGATAGTGCTTAGATAATAGTCCTATACATTGCCAAATAATTGTACCATTCAGAGCCTACATATATTGTACGGTATTATTATTTGGCATAATAGTGTCATACATAGAATACATAATACTACCAGAGAGTGCTTAGATAATAGTAACATACATTGCCAAATAATTGTACCATTCAGAGCCTACATATACTGTACGGTATTATTATTTGGCATAATAGTGTCATACATAGAATACATAATACTGCCAGAGAGTGCTTAGATAATAGTGCCATACAGTGCCAAATAATAGTACCATTCAGAGCCTACATATACTGTACAGTATTATTATTTGGCATATTAGGGTCATACACAGAATGCATAGTACTGCCAAAGAGTGCTTAGAAAATGGTGCCATTCAATACAATTGCCATGTAGTGCTAAGGTAACTGAGCTCAAGCATGACGTATACATAAAGCTTCTTTGAGATCACAGGTAGAGAAGGGTGATCGAAACGGGTAAGTGCCCATCTTTACCACTCACTAATTCTGTTATAGAATCTATTGCACTCCAGTGCAAAAGGGGAACTTACCGGATGGGTTATATCAACCTTCCCCAACTGTGATCTCACTTTAGTATTATTTAGAAGCTTTACGTATATGGTATACTCAGTTATCTTAGCCCTATATGGCAATTTTTTGTGTCCACTTTATGCAACTATTACCTAAGCCGTCTCTGGCAGTGTTCGTTCTATGTATGACATTAGTATACCAACTAGTAATAATACCGTACAGTATATGTAGGCTCTGAATGGTACTATTATCTGGCACTGTACGGCACTATTACCTAAGCCCACTCTGGCACTATTACCTAAGCCCACTCTGGCACTATTATACATCCTATGTATAACACTACTCTACTCTCTCTGGCAGTATTATGTGTTCTATGTATGACCCTATTATGTTAAATAATAATACCGTACAGTATATATAGGTTCTAAATGGTACTATTATTTGGCACTGTATAGCACTATTACCTAAGTAATCTCTGGCAGTATTATGTGTTCTATGTATGACACTACAATGCCAAATAATAACATGGTACAGTATATGTAGGTTCTGAATGGTACTATTATTTGGCACTGTATGGCATTATTACCTGGAAGTATTATGTGTTCTATGTATGACACTACAATGCCAAAAAATAATACCGTACAGTATATATAGGTTCTGAATGGTACTATTATTTAGCACTGTACAGCACCATTGTCTAAGCACTCTCTGGCAGTATTGTGCATTCTATGTATGACACTAAAATGCCAAATAATAATACCGTACAGTATATGTAGGCTCTTAATGGTAATATTATCTGGCACTGTATGGCACTATTACCTAAGCACATCTTGGCATATTATCTTCTAGTATGCCATTTGTCAATAATAATACTGTCTGTAATGGTTCTGAATGGACTATATTGGACTGTATAGCACTATTACCTAAGCACTATCTGGCAGTATTATGCATTCTATGTATGACACTACAATGTCAAATAATAATACCGTACAGTATATGTAGGCTCTGAATGGTGCTATTATTTGGCACTGTATAGCACTATTGTCTAAGCACTCTCTGGCAGTATTGTGCATTCTACATATGACACCATTATGCCAAATAATAATACGGTACTTTTCAAGCTTATTCAAGATGAGAACAGAGTTTGTAGGTGACTAATATTGCCCCATATGTATAAGGCTGTGTATGTAGTCACCTCCGGGCTATGCACAGTCTCCGCAGTGGGTCTTTGTAACCCCAAGTGAATAATTAAATGCTGCTAATGGAGCACTGGGTTAAGTAAGAGGGCGTCCATGCACGGCCGGCTGAGGAGCGGGGAGCAGCGTTTCATTAGATACTTGAGAACGATGAAAACTGAATTCTTATAACCGGTGAAGTCTGAAGGATTTCCTCCACTTGCTTCTACTGCCATCTAATGACATTTCAGGATACGAGTTCAGATTCCTCTACAGCAAAGAACATTTCATGAGTTTTATCTAAATCTAAGTCAGCTATCTAGCAAACCAGTACCCTGCTATTTACTGATGAGGGCAAGAACCACAAAACATCTGGATACAGATGGGTGGCTATTCCTTTGAAAGAAAGTCAAATTTTCTGAATTATTTATCTATAGTGCTGCCGATCAGATTCAACCGGTAACAAATCTGGGTTGGTCAGAAACAAATTTTTGGTGAAAATCACCCAAAAATTGTATCCTAACCCTAAACTAACCATGAATTTGCTCTTAAAGGTTAACTTACCATTCAATGAGGCCTGGTCCCTTCTCGCTCTTGGTGCGGCGCCGCATCACTTCAGTCGCTACTTTACTTCCAGGAGTTGATTCCGTGTTTGGAGCGAAGAGATGACCTTAACTGGAAGTGAGGTCATACTGGCAACGAGGAGGAACCCGCGGCATTGGGGAATGGAAGTTAAAGGGGTTGTCTCATCTCAAAGTTTCATAGGATGCATGAATGAAATAATGCTGCTTTGCTCTGTCACTTCCAGGTCAAGCTGTCTGTAATTCGCATATGAGCTCTGCTAATTAGATAAATCTCATGCTGTCTGGACCAGGGAAGCTTCTGAGTTAAAGTAAACAGCAGTAATTACTGGCTTTTGTCTGAAAGATCAGATAACAAACAATCTCTCACTGTATGGAGTTCTGTGCTGCAGTGACCTGTGTGATGATGTCACTCCCTGCTATCAGATAGAACAAATGGTAGAGGGGGGGGGGGGAGAAGTACACAGGTCGGTCACTTGGGGAACCAAAGAGAGCACAGAAGGTGATAAAATCACTTGTAGCTCCTTAACAAAACAAAAAAAATTAACAATGCAATATATTTGGAAAACATCTTTATTTAGTGTTCCCAACATGTTGAAAGCTAAATTTTGTAGCAAGACAACCCCTTTAAGCCTAAAAAGACAATAAAAGAGCCTAAAGCTAAGCCCAGCTTAGGGTTACGAATCGTGTGAGGGTTAAGGCTACAGATAAAAATCAGGTTTGGGATGTCCTGAAACCGATTTTTTTCAACCAAACCAGTTTAAAACCAAAAGGGGCCCTGTTCAAGTAACAATAATATGATTAAAGGGGTACTCTTAGCACATTGAAGACAAAGGTAAATATCAATTATTTCCAAATACATTGCTGCTCTGATCTTGTTTCCCTTTAGAGTTAGATCAGTTCTTATCTCCTGCTAATGCACACAAGCTTCCCTAGGTTACTGACCATCTCTCGCTGCTTACATTGCTTCAGCTGCTCTGTCCAAAGGCAAAGGTAAATAACAATTATTTCCAAATACATTGCTGCTTTGATTTTGCTTCATTTTAGAGTTAGATCAGTTCTTATCTTCTGCTAATGTACACAAGCTTCCCTAGGTTACCTAACATCTCTCTTTGCTTGCATTGCTCTATCTGCCCTGTCCGACTATGGTGACATCACTCCCTGCTGTGTCTTAGGGTATGTTCACACGGGGTAATTTCGGCGCGCATTTCGCCGTGTATTTGCGCTCTAATATGGGCGAGATGTGCACCAAAATTACGATAATCCTTAGTTCTCTATGAGAACTATGGATTACGCCTCCTCTCCCCGCTCGTACAATACGATCGTATTGTGCGAGCGGGGAGATAAGTGACATGTCAATTACTTGCAGAGAATATGCGCCGCGAGTAATGAAAGTCAATGGGGTCGGCGGGCTGCCAACCCCAACCCCTCGCCCCGCGAGAGTAAGCGCGTATTAGTGCAAGCTCCCCGAAACACATGATGTACTGCGGCGCGTACTGTACACACCGCAATACATCGTGTGAACATAGCCTTAGAAGCAGCAACGGAACTTGTTTATCTATGTTACTGACAATCTTTAGCCTTAAGAGCTGTTTAGCCTTCTGTTACCAATGTCCTTCCATCAGACTCAGCTAGTAACAGCAGAGCTGAAATGCCAGTCACTGCTGTAGAACCACACACAGCCTGAATAGGAAGCCTGAAGCTCTAGAACCTTCAACAGCCTGAACAGAAAGTAGGAGCCTGAAGCTGTAGAACCTCCCACAGCCTGAACAGGAAGTCTGAAGCTGTAGAACCTTCAACAGCCTGAACAGAAAGTGGGAGCCTGAAGCTGTAGAACTTACCATAGCCTGAACAGGAAGTGGGAGCCTGAAGCTGTAGAACTGTCCATAGCCTTAACAGGAAGTGGGAGCCCAAAGCTGTAGAACCACGCAAAACCTGAACAGGAAGCCTGAAGCTGTAGAATCTTCAACAGCCTGAACAGAAAGTGGGAGCATGAAGCTGTTGAACTGCCCACAGCCTGAACAGGAAGTGGAAGCCTGAAGCTGTAGAACCACCCACAGCCTGAACAGGAAGCTTGAAGTTGTAGAAACTTTAACAGCATGAACAGTAAATTTAAGCCTGAAGCTGGAGAACCTTCAACAGCCCAAACAGAAATCGGGAGCCTGAAGCTTTAGAACCATCCACAGTCTAAACAGCCTGAAGAGGAAGTGAGAACCTGAAGCTGTAAAACCTTCAACAGCCTGAACAAAAAGTGGGAGCCTGAAGCTGCAGAACCACAGCCTGAAGAGGAAGAGGGAACCTGAAGCTGTTGAACTGCCCACAGCCTGAACAGGAAGTGGGAGTCTGAAGTTGTAGAACTGCCCACAGACTGAACAGGAAGTGGGAGTCTGAAGCTGTAGAACCGCCCACAGCCTGAACAGAAAGTGTGTGCCTGAAGCTGGCTGTCAAGAGCAGACTCTCTGAAACGCCCTGGTGAAAAACCGCTCAAGAAAAGATACATTTATGCTCATTTCCAACTTTGCGGTCTTAATTTGGGAAGGAAAGTCAGATTTATCCAAGAATTTTTTTTTAAATTACCGATCTTGGTGTGGAGAAATTCGACTAAACTCAACAGAGCTCTGACCTCAACTCAGTCGAAGGTCAGAGACGCAGGCCGTGCCAACCAACTAACTCTTTCGGGCCAATCCCAACAACCATGATCCAAAATCTGGTGGAAAGCCTTCCCAATAGAAAGCAGGCCAGTGAGGCCACCAAACTTCTTATAAATGCCCTTGATGATAGAGAGAGAGGTTCACAAGTCGCGATTGAATGCCTTGTTCTGGGGTTCTCAAATTTTTCATCTATATTTATATTTCTGCTCTTGTTTTGCAGCTGAATGTAAAGTGGATCTGGACAAAATTGTGACATTCGATGGAAGAGAACTGGGCTGCTCCCTGTCTTCTACAAATTGCTTTATATTGGTCGCACAGGACTGTACCGATAAACTACGATTCGTGATCTCGATGAAAAAAACGGGTCACGGATTTTCAGCCCTTGAAGTCAATGTCAAGCTGGGATCCTCGTAAGTGCATCCACTAATGTCCAGAACTGCTTGAACAGGTTACACTGACAACTCATTCAGGAGAACGGAGCTCTGCCCATCATTAAGGGGTCTGTCACTGGAATGGAGACACTGGGACTTATGTATGAAAACTAACAGTAAGATTGTCTTTATTGCCCATAGCAACCTATCAGAGCTCATAGCAACCAATCAGAGTCCATAACAACCAAGCAGAACCCATAGCAGCCAATCAGAACCCATAGCAACCTGTCAGAGTCCATAGAAAACGATCAGAGTCTATAGCAGCCAATCAGCAGAGGTAACCCATCTTGTAAGAGGTTGTTTACTCTGGTCACGGTGGCTATCCCTCTCATCAACCGCACTTTTCATGCGTCTCCCACTCCGTCACCAGTGAAAAGGGGGTCTGCACTGTGGATGATGATGGTGGTAGTTGTTGTTGGTCTCTCCCTCAACTGCCTGCTGTAGGTGGTGTGTGAGGTGTCCTTAGTGTTCCTTGCAGAACAAGCAGGAGACAAAAGGTTAACAAGTTTCAAATCATCTTACGCCTCTTTACTTCACTAGGCAAGATGGAATATATATGGCAGTGATAGCGTTCAATATTACATCACAGTCCTTCCAGTCCAAGTTATTCAGAAGACTAATGCAGAATAGTGGTCCCTTGCACAAATACCTTCCAGACACATTTGTCTGGGATGTCACCTGAGTATCTTGCACAGCCCAACTGGCTCCCTCTATATTCACTTATCTTCTTTCTTGATCTACTCCTGTTTGGCCAAGGAAGATAAGGAATTAGAGCTGACCTCTGACAGCCTGCAGATGGTGTTGATGATGACACTGATAACCTATAGGTGGCAATCAGTGAAGAGACACCTCCAGCCATAGGGAGAGATGGACTCCTTTGGAGGGACCCAGAAAACTAAACTTACCTGGCTTATATAACTTACCTCTACCCCTACCCTGTGTAGTGTTGTGATGGAGATCCTCGCTATTAGTTCTGAGTGACTGAAACTGAATACAGTTCTGCAAGGCAGCATGGCTATACACATTTTACAGACATGCAGAAGCTGATAGCTGAATACAAGGGTGAAATAGAGGTAAAAAAAACATTATAGAAAACACTTATAATACTTATAGTGCAATTACTCCAGATATTAGTGCAACTACTAGTAAACATTATTAACCCTTTATAAACCTTTGGTAGTGTATTGTACCACCAACTCCTGTACACTACGTAGGCAGCGATCAGGAAGGCAGGGACAATAATAAACCGTCCCTGCCTTTTCGCTCGAAAGCCAGATCTCTGCAGACAGTCGGCTCTCCACTTTCACAGCTACTCACTCTTCATGGCCGTTGGCACAATACTTCCTGATAAGCTTTAACCTATAGTGTTCTCTAATCATGTACTATATAGTTTACAAACATCCAGCACTCATGTCAATGTAAAATGTTAAGCTAGGAATAGCAGAGATGAAATGTCAGCCAATGCTGTAGAACCACCCACAACTTGAACAGGAAGGTGGAGCCTGAAGCTGTAGAACGACCCACAGCCTGAACAGAAAGTGGGAGCCTGAAGCTGTAGAGCTGCCCACAGCCTGAACAGGAAGTAGGAGCCTGAAGCTGTAGAAACACCCACAACCTGAACAGGAAGTGGGAGGTTGAAGCAGTAGAACCGCCCACAACCTCAACAGGAAATGGGAGGCTGAAACTGTAGAACAACCACAGTCTGAACAGGCAGTGAGAGCCTGAAGCTGTAGAACTGCCCACAGCCTAAACAGGAAGGCAGAGCCTGAAGCTGTAGAACTGCCCACAGCCTAAACAGGAAGACAGAGCCTGAAGCTCTAGAACCATCCACAGCCAGAACAGGAAGTGGGAGACTGATGCTGTAGAACCGCCCACATCCAGAAGTGGAATTGGGAGTCTGAAGCTTTAGAACCACCCACAGCCTTAAAATACACAGGGTGACATATAAGTACGGGGTCCCTGTGCGCTTGATGTATGAGCAGGCGCACTCCATAATTAGGCGCATCATTGGGCACCCACGTCACTTTGTAATACGCCTGAGATCGGGGGGCGTGCTGGAGGCGGCGCACTACAACCATAGTATTCTATACATTTATGACTTAGTATTGCAAAACCAGGCGCATTACTGCTGGAACAGGTAGAGCACTTTAAAAGGGGTTTACCTGAGCTAGAAGTGTCGCTTTGTAGCTGGAAAGCGCTAAATCTATGACCTGCAGTAGAACAGGTTCATAGATTCAGACACAATCTACGCTACTAATGCATGCGAAAAAATGGCGTCTGGGGCCAAAAATCATACATGTCGCCCATAGTCTCCTGTTCTCATCACAGACATTGATGAGATATTGATAGGATATGCCATCAATGTCAAATAGGTACAGTTCCCACTTCTGGAACCCAAACCTATCGCCTGAACAAGACCCCAAAACCTCCTGTTCTGATTGGAGAATTGGCCTCGCTTAGATGGCGACTCTGATAGGAGTTCCAACTACAGTAATATGCAAATGTTGCCCTGTACTCAGAACTCTCATTGAAAAGAATTGAGAGTGATGGCGCAAGGATTTCTGTGGGCCTGTTCTGGAGATAGGTTTGGGTTCCAGAGGTGGAGTCTGCACCTATCTGACATTGATGGCGTATCCTTTCTATATGCCATCAATGTCTGTGATGGGACAACCCTTTTAACATTACAAACTATTTTACTTTTTACAGGGGTGTTCTCACCATGCAGTTTTACAGAGACGCAGCCACAACAGTGACGATATGTTCTCATTTTTAGAGAAATCTTATAGTGTACCCCGTCTTGACCATTGATACCATATCATTGGCCAGATTGGGACAAGCTCTACCGTATGGTCCGCTGTAGACCAGGGTGACATGAAGATGTGATCAACTGGTTGTGTTGGAAATTGGTCTTACTACTGAATATAAAACAGGAACAATCTATTGTAATCTTTAGAGATATTTGATGGTATTTGGCTCAACGTCTCAACCATTGATGCCAGAACATTGGCCGTATTGGGACAAACTATCCAGTCTACTGTATGGCCATCTGTAGACCACAGCGGCATGGAGATGTGATTCATGTGCGTCAGAAATTGGTTTTGCTGTTAAACAGGAACCATCTTTAGAGCTATCTGATGGTGAAGGACCCAAGTTTTTACCTTACATATTAAGGTAGTGCACCATCTTAAATGTACTTGAGAAAGATCTTTTAAGGTTGAAATGTTGAGCTATGAAGAAATAAAGATTTTTTTTTTGTAACCTTTTCAACACCTTTTGGATGCTGCTCCCTTTCTTTTTCGGTTGGATATATGCATTGGAGCTTTTGCATTCAGAGTCCTGGGCAGGGGCATAACTCGAATTCAAAGGGCCCTGTAGCAAAGTAGATAGGGGCCTCACCACCCAACGAAAATAAACAAAAACTGCAGCATAAGTAGCAATTGTAAGAGGTATAAATTATACCACCATTCACCAAGGAACCCACATAGTACTGCTATATGTCAGAAGGCCACAAATTGATTGTTCTCACTCTCCGGGCCCCATAGCAGCCCTCTGGCGGTAGTTACCCTCTTGAGTCCTGGGATCTTTGAATCTTAACATTGGTATTGGTGCTCTATTTGGACTCTTCATATGTGATTTTAAAACATTAGGATAAACTATGCAATGTACCATATGGCCGGCTGTAGACCACAGTGGCGTGGAGATTCAGTATGATCAACTTGTATTACAAATTGTTCCTGTTCTATCTTCAGTAGGAAGACAAATCTATTGTGATCTTATGAGATCTTTGATGGTATATGGCCCAACGTCTCAATCATTGATGCCAGAACATTGGCCAGATTGGGAGAAACTATCAACTCTACTGTATAGCCATCTGTAGACCACAGCAGCATGGACATGTGATCAGAAAATGGCTTCCCTGTCAACTGTACAACAGGAATAATCTATTCTACTCTTTAGAGATATCTGATGGCATATGGTCCATCGTCTCAGCCATTGATGCCAGAACATTGGCCAGATGGGGAACAAACTATCCAGTCTACTGTATGACCATCTGTAGACCACAGCGGCATGGAGATGTGATCATCTTGTGTCAGAAAATGGCTTTCCTGTCAAATGTACAAGGAACAAT
>JAODAL010086357.1:0-10275 GCA_025379985.1 Phyllomedusa bahiana
TAGAAATTTTTTGGATAGTAAAAAATAAGGGCCATAGTCCAAAACGTGTCAGTGTTTTCAGCACACTGCGTAGAGTACCTGTTGTCATACAATGTGGATTATATCTGGCTTGTGATGTTTTAATTGTTCAAATAATGTTTTAACGCTTATGACTCTGATGTTCAGCTGGTTAATTTAATTCTAATAGATATTTTTAGGAAACAGTCCAGTTGTGACATGGCTTTGAAGGGCCTGTATGTTAAACATTCCCATAAATGACTTATCTAAGAAACTGCACCCCGGACGAAGCACACTGCGAAACGCACGTTGGGAAACGTGACCTCGCCCCTCCATCTGCCCACTGTGGGTTACTGATTTTGGATATTTGTCCTCTTCATAAGGTCGGGTATATACTATTTCTATGCAATAAGTATTTGGGTGCATTGCTTTATAAAAGAGATACTCTTTTACATTATTGAATTGTATCATACTCAGATGGTTGAAAGCATGGTCAGGTTTATGTGTAGTACCATTGTCACTTTTTAATCTATATTTTTATGTATTTTGTATAATTAATAAAGTATTACAATTTTATAATTAAAATTTAGTAGACCATTTTTCTGAAAGGTGTTGCTTTATGGAGGAATAGTTTACGTTCACTTATAAATAATTGCAGGGTTTTTTTTGCATTTGTTAAAAAAAAAATGTTTTTTTAATTTTTTTTTTCACCTTTCACATTTCACACTTAAAACATGTTAGATTAATTCTACAGTTTATTACAGTCGTGTGGAAAACCTAATATGTGTAGGTTTTTTTTGTGTGTGTAATTTATGCACAATTATTTTATTATTAATATTTTTTTTATTTTATTATTTATTTTTGTATTCTTTTTTTTTTACACTTTTTATGGGTTTTTTTACGTTTTTTTTTTAATCCCATGAAGGGAGAACTGTTTTAAATTTTTTTTACATTTTTTTTTACTCTTGGTAATATATTAGCATATTCATATTGCAAAAATTTTAAATTGTGCAGTTGCAAGGGGTGATTGGACAGACACAGGCACCCTGGTCACGGCTTAGACACAACGCTCTGGGGCCACTTGGGTCCCGGGCTGACTGTGCACCCTTTCCCCCAGGTCTTTATGTAAAAAAGGTTGCACCCAATATTTCAATTTTTCATACAATTTTTTAAAGTTCAAAAAATTTTATTGAGTAGCATAAATTTATCCGGTTTCCGATCCCCCGAAGAGCAGGGGAAACCCCTTTGATTGCGTGTGTAACCCCCCGCCGCAATAAAAGGGGTTAAATCCGGGTTGCGGAGGTTCCTCCGCCCCCACGGTCCCCTGCAGGAGATGCTCGGGTTTGGGGCTGTGTTACAGCCCCGATGCAGCCAGTTTGGGGGCCAGGCGCGAAAAACCCAAATTTTGCAGGGGGAGCCAAAAGAGTCGCTGCAGACGAAGACCCACCACCCGACATAAAAAGTCGGTGGGGGGTAGTTGGGGTTTTAATATGGGGGCCTTCGCACCACTGACAAAGGGCCAATTTACTAAAAAAAAAAGTATAAAACAATATGCTACAACTAACTCTTTGCGGCAAACAGACCACAGACTTCAAAAAATTTTTTAAATTTATGGGGAAAATAAGTTAAGGGTTTTTTGGGGAACCCCGACACCATGATTGCAATAAACTATAAAAAACAAACAAAAAATTTACCCCTATCAGAGGTTGGGCCCAAAAAAGTGGTAAAAAAAAAGGCTTTTTCAATTCAAGGTACAGAAAAAAGAGCTCCCCAAATATTCCCCCAAAAGCCCAGCTGGGCACACATGAATCTTTAATCTTTTTTTTTATTAAGTGAATTTTTGAAGTGAAAATTAAATTTTTTTGACCAAATTTATGGCCGAGGGGGCAGAAGGGGGCAGAAATTATGTTGAAAGTAACGAGTTTCCCAAAAACCACGCTTGCACCAGCTTATTTTGCAATCTATCTTGCTCCCTTTTTTATCCGTCCTACCCCCCAGTCATGCCCCCAAACAATTTCTGCCCACATTAATCCTCTCTTTCCCTTACCATCCCGATCCCATCATACTTACTCACTTTAACCCCCCAAAAACCCCCTTTTTTATGGTGCAGCACAAAACCCGCTCATATTCATCTTAAACCTCTGCGTCACTTTTCTTTCCTTTCTTGCTGCAGGAGACATCTCTCCCAACCCATCCACCTTCCTTAAACCTTTTATCCCACCTCCCCCTCTTCCCCCCACAAAACCCCCGCTAACCTGGTAATATTTGTTGTACTTTTTTTCCCGGTTCCATTTAAATGGCTTTGGAATGCCCGATCCGTCTGAAATAAATCAGCTGTCCATGTTCCTCTGTCACTCCCTCAATCTCTAGCTCTCACAGAAATTGGCCCCCAGCAAACAGCACTCTTCCCTGGCTTCACCATGGCGGCCTTCACTTTACCCACTCCAAGACTGAGAAAAGATGGGTGGAGGATTGGCTTACTTCTCTTCACAGGCACCCACCAGGTTTTCTCCCCACTTCCCTCCCTTTCCCCTCCTTGAGGGCCACACCCTCAGTTTCCGGGCCCCTTTTTTCTCAAGTCGCGGTTGTGAAGACCCCCCCCGGGTCACCCCCCCCCCCGTTTTTTGGATCATTTTTTTTGCATGGCTCCCCCCCCTTCCTCTATTGAAAAAACCCCCTTCATCATAGGGATTTCAACATCCCCATTGCAACCCAGTTCCTTTCCCCTCTTGTTTCTTTCAATAACCTCTTTCCCCCTTTGCCCCTCGAAAATTTTTGATTCAAATCCAGGATGGGGGCTCTCTTGATCTGGTCTTCTGTCGTCTGCCAAATTTCTAAAATTTTGCAACTTCCTTTGGTTCTCTGATCACAAAACCCTTTTTTCCTTCACTATGCTAATCCAGCCTTTTCTGGCCACCCACCCCCTCCCCCTTTTTGAAATCCCCTCAATAAAAAACTGGGAATTATTGAACCATACGCCTCATGCCCCCAATTCCTCCTTTCCTGTCCTGACCTGGGGCAAAATTACAATAAAAAAATCTCAAACCACCCCCGGGAATGTTGGCACCACTCAACACCCACCACCAAGGGGCGACGCCCGCACTTTGGGACAACCTCAGATGCATCTCAGGATGTTCCAGGTTGGGGGGGTTGTGGGGAAAGCAAAGCTTTCTGCAGACTTTCTCCACTTAAATTCTGTCAGGACTTTCCCCTCTGCCCTTTACTCCCAAAAAAAAATATTTCCCCCCATCTCAAAACTAACAACAACCCAAAAAACCCCTTTTTTGACACTTTTTCCCCTCCCCCTCAGACCTAAAGTCAACCCCGGTCACTGCCCCCCCGTGCTGAAACCTGGCCTCACTTCAAAAACAAAAAACGACAGTTCGGAAAAACAACTTCACCAAACCCAAAAATAACACCAAAGTTCCCCCCCGCACGTCCCCTAATCTGCTTTAAACCCCTTTACCCGACTTAGAAGAAAGGGGTGGTCCCCCTTCTACTGTTTGGAGGCCCAACACCTCTTTGGCCCCATTCCCTCCCCTTCCCGTTTTTTTTTCCACTTCCTCTCCCCCTTTCTAAAGACCTCTCTCCCTTTTTTCCATCTTCCTTAAAACACACCTTCATAAAACCCTTTAATAAAAATTTTTTCTGGACACCTCCCCGCCTACAAACGGGACCGTCTCTTAACTTCCCTTTTTTCCTAAACTCCCCGGGGTTTGGGCTACTCTCCAACCCCCTATTCTCTCTAAAATCTCCGACCCGCAAATCGGGGGTTTCCCAACCCCCCACCCAAAAACTGCTCGAAAATTCAAGACCCTCACCGCTTTTCTAGGGGAAAAACTTTTATTGTTTTTCCCTTTCCTTCTCTCTGCCGGGTTTTACAGTTGTCCCCAAAACCCCCCTCTCAACTGCTTGTTCCCTTTTGGCCCCCAGGACACCGGGTCTCTTTTTGGTTTCATTCCCACCTCTTTTTGGCCCTCCTTTTAGTGTTTTTCTTTGCAGGTTTATTTTTTTTCCCCCTTCCTCTTGCTTGTTGGGGTTTTACTGGGTCCGTTCTTGGTTCCCTCTTTTTCCCAAACTACAAAAGCCCCCATTGGAAAAAACCCATCAGCCCGATTCGGCTTTCAGTAACCCCTCCCCTAAAGCTGGGTTTACCCCCCAATTATACACCTCTCCCGAGGGCATCACTCCCGTTGCTACCCAAAAAAAAACCCGTGACTGTTGTCCGCCCGTCTTGACATTTATGGGGGGTTTCCCGGGATCTTAAACTAAAACCCCACCCAAAATGAACATTTTTAGTCCTTTCCCACTGTTATAACCAAACCCCAAATGCTATTCTCTCTTTGGTTTTGTGGCCAAAACCCATTAAAATCCAAAAGGGAACCCGGCCCCTGTTTTTGGGGGTTATACTAGACTAAAATCTGTCTTTACCCCATATATCCAAAAACCCCTTTCCCGGGTCCCGTCACCCCGCAAATTCAAGAACCCTTTTCCAAAAATCCGTCCTTTTCTTTTTCCCGTGGAAAAAAGCCCTAACTTTTTTTGTTGCTCTTATTTTTTTGTCTTGGGTACTTTAAAATCCCCCCCTTGTTTGGGTCTCCCTCCCCGTAAACCCCTTTCCCCTCCAAAAAAGACCTGAAATTTAGCAGCCAGGGTTGTTTTCTTTCCCGCCGCTTATGATTTCCTTACCCCGTTTCAAATCCTGCACTGGCCCACCTATTTAGTAAAGAATACAACATAAACTAATCCCCCCTCTCCCCATAAAATTCCACCCGTGCTTTCACCCCCTACATCTCCTCCCCCAAACTCTTCTACCCCCCCCTACCCCGGGGTCTCGCTCCCGCTATGGGTCTAAGATTAAAACCCCACCCATCCGGGAAATTCCCCCGCCGTCTCCAAAAATTTCACCCGTATTGCACCGTTCTTGGGAACAGGTACCCCATGTGAAACAGGCACTCAAAACCCCCCCAGTTTTAAATGGGGTTTTTTAAAACCATCTTTTAGGGGCATGCCTACCAAAAACCCTAATTGGGTTTTCCCCCCAAATTTTTGTCAAACATTCGTCACTTTCCCGCATTTTTTGGGACCACAGGCTGTAAAGGTTTGGGGTGGCAGGTTTTTTCCACTTTTTTTTTTTGTATTTCCCCATTTTTTATGTTTAAAAATGGGGTGGACCCCTTTTTAAACCAAAACTTGTAACCCCCGGGTTTTTCCCAAAACAGCCCAATAAAAATTGTAAGCTTTTCGAGCAGGGCCCCCACAACCCTGGCTCTTTTTTCAGTAGCTTTTTGATAATGTAATGCCTGGTTTGTGCTTATTTTTTCCCATTTTTGTAAAGTGCCTTTCGGGAAAAATGTTGGCGTTTATAAAAAAAGATTAAATTTTTATTATTATTTAAACTTTTCCCAAAATAAAATGAAGTGAGGTTCTCTTATCTAAATCTATTCTAAAAGGGGGATGGTTTCTTGGGTTTAGAGGGAACTTTTAGAGCTGTTAGAAGGTGGGTTGGGTTTTTAAAAAGCCCGAGAGTCCTGCTTTTGAAATTTTTGTAAGGGGGTTTTAACTTTTGTTTTTTTTTTTAAAGGTTTTTATTTTTGTGTATAACAATTTTTTTAGAAATTTCTGTTTCTGATAGCCCTTAAATTTTTTCTTGTAAAGGGATTTCTTTTACGGGAAAAATAAATTTTTTTTTCCTTGGTTTCCCTTTTGTGTTTTTATGGGCTTTTAAATTTGCTTTTTAATTTTTAGTTTATCTATGGTATAAACACAAAAATTTTCAATTTTTTTTTTTTTTTCGGACCCCCCTGTGCAAGGGTTAAAAAAAATGTGACAGATTTAGGGCTAGGTCATTAGCATGGGGGGTGATACCAAAAATTTTAAAGCTTTAAATTTATTTTTTATCTTTTTTGGGGGGAAAATGGTGCTTGGGGGAAAGGGGAAAAAGGGGGGTATGTGTTTTGATTTTATTTTTTTCTGTGTTTGGGCGTTAAATGATTTTTCACAAGGGAACTTGGAAGCCTTTTTAGGCTTAAGGTTTTCTAGGGAAGGGATCCTGCACCCCGCAAATTGGGGTCCCTGGTTTGTTTTTTGCAGACATTGCCAGCAAAAGCAATGATCTCCGTCATGGGTGGAAAAAACTGGAGTTCCCGCTGCCCCTATTCGTGGTTTTCTTGGGTCCCAAACGCCTTTTCCATAACTTTTTGATTTTGAGCCTTTTTGGGGCCCCGATTTTTTGGGCTTACCCATTGGGTTTAAATTTTTTAGGAAAAACCTTCCCGCAAAGGAAAGTAGGGGAAAAAACCAAGCGGGAAAAGGGTTTTGATCCCTAATGGACCGCCGAAACCCCTAAATTACTTGGTTTTCCTCCCCAAGTTGTAGGAAGGGGTTATTACATCTTTCAGGTACGGTAACCCAGCATCCCAAGGGGCAAAAATGCAATTCTGCAATTTTTTATTCCCTCTTTTAAACTGTCTTTTTTTACTTCTAGTTATGGACTATTGTTCTATTCCATAAAAAAAATTTAACCCGGTTTTTATGCCTTTTCAAAAGGGGCGACATTTTAAAGAATTCGAATGGTACTTTTTTTTTAACTTGGCGCCGACACTCCCGTTCTTTCCCCAGTGTTGAATACGTCCCCTATGAAGATTTTTTGGGGGATTACATTTGAGTTAATGCGGCAAAAAATTTTTTTATGGGGGTTAGAGGTTTTAATGGCCCAAAATTGGCGGGACTAAAGCTCTATGTTAAAGCGCCCAAAAATTTTGGGATATTCTACATCCCCAAAAATTCATAATCTGAGCATTGAAACATTTTGGGGGGCGAAATTTTATGAATTCGAATGCGTACTTTTTTTTTACTTTGGGGCCAAAAACCCAGTTCTTTAAAAAAATATAGAAGGTGTAGAATCGACAGTTTTTGGCGCTTTCATTGAGGGGGTTTTAAAGCGCCAAACTTTGTATGGGGGTTGAGTGTTTTTTTCGCCAATCTTTGGTGCATTTAGCTCTATGTTTCTGCGCCAGAAAAATTTTCGTTTTTCTACAATCTTCTATAAACTATTTGAAACTGGGTGTTTTGGCACCAAGTAAAAAAAAAAAACACGCATTCGAAAATTTTCATGTCGCCCCCTTAAATGTTTCAAATACTCGGTTAGGAGGGGTTCTGAGGTGGGAGAAAATTTAAGATTTTTGGGGCCCCCTTTTTTAAAAAAGGAAAATTTTGTGGGCAAGTTTGGCGCAAAACACTCTATGGCCCTACAAAAAAATTTTGGGGGCTTTTAAACTTATGTAAAAGGGGCCCAAAAAACTTTAAAAACTGTATATTCTACAATCGGAGAAAAAGGGTGTCGGCGCCAAAATAAAAAAAAAGTGCATTTTGAATTTTATAATGTCGCCCTAGATGTTTACCACATATACACAGCAGCCCAGCTCTCCAGGGGGAAGGCAATAATGGTTTCTTACCACTAATGAGTGCTGTATATACAAATTTTCTGGAAACCCTCAGGCTTTAAGGGTTGTTTGTCCCGGAAATTTTGTTGATCAAAAAGGGCTCGATAAACGGAAAAGAGGCTGTGTATTATCAGGAAACCCCCGATCCGCTAATTTTCGGGGGCTGTTTTTCCTCTGCACCCCCAGGCTAATTTTATCATCATTGGGGCCCAAAAATCCAACATCAAAAACCCTTTTTTTAAAATGCCCCCCGCAGGTTTAAGGGGGGGGGAGGGGGGGGGGGTGTGGGGGTGAAGCTTTCTTGATGGGTTATTTATTTAGGGGGAAATGAGTGGGCCAAAATCATTGTTTTAAAAGGAAAAAATGGGGGGCGGTGTGGGAAAAAGGGAGGAGAGGTTGAAAGGTTTTTTTGATCAGTTGTTTTTGTTGTTGTGAGACCCCGTAAAAGGGTATGACGTGGGGAAAGTAATCCTGTTTTACGGGGGGGAGTGCAGAAGGGTTTTTTATGAGATGAGGGGCATTGGTTGGGGTGGATTTTCTTCCCCGCCAAAAATTTTAGGGGATCTGGGAGCTCGCCTCAGCTTTTTGGTTGGATTGATTTGTCAGAGTTGATTTTGCAGGTTCTGTTGATCAAGAGTGGAGGTGATTGTGTTGTTGTAGAAAGCGGTGACTGTGTCTGGGTCATAAAACAAGGCTATAGTAGAGAGTGGAGCAAGAAAATCAGAGAAAGTGGGAGGTTTAAGGTTTTGAAGATTACTGCTGGGGTGCACTAGATTTGCAACAGGAGGGAAGGTTGAGTGGAGAGGCTGGAGAAGACCAGCAGATATTGGTCAGATAAAGTGAAAGGAGAGTTTGAGAAGTCAGATAAGGTACAGAGACAGGTAAAGATGAGGTCCAGCGTGTATCGCTCTTTGTGAATGGTTCCAGAGGTCCACTGCGAGAGATCGAAGTAAGAGGAGAGCGATAGAAGTCTACTGGCAGCTAACTGGAAAGTATTGAAAGGGATGTTGAAATCTTCCATGATAATAGTGGGGATGTCAGTGGAAATAAAGTGGAGAAGGAAGCGAAGCAGTCGAGGAAGGTGGTGGCAGGACCTGGAGGTCAGAAGACGATGGCTACTTGGAGATTTGCGGAGGAATAGATGCGGAAGGAGTGCACCTCGGAGAAGGGTAGTGAGAGGGAAGGAAGAGATGGAACAGGTGTCAAACAGCAGAAGGCCAACACCCCCGCCAAGCTTATTATCAAGGCGGGGAGCATGGGTAAATTGAAGACGTCCAAAAGGTGAAAAAGCTGTGTCAGAGGGTGTTAACCAGGTTTCTGTCAGACCAAACACAGATAACTTACGCAAGATAAAAAGGGTTGTATATGTAGGAGAGTTGTTGCATACAGACCATGGGTGCCAGAGAGCTCCAAAGATAGAGCTTTGGCGAGCAGGGATAGAGGGTATATTAAAAGAAATCACTGACTGACTAAACCACAACTTTTAGCTCTGCCTCCATGATGCTAACACTTCATATCACCAATAGACGCACGTAAATTACAAAACTTATTTTGACGCCACTTTTGCTGTTAAAAAAATTAATGAAAAATGTTTAAAACAGATTTTTTTACCATTTTCATCATATAATTAAAAAAAAAGACAAATATTTGTAGAATGACTGAGTGCACGAAAGTATTACTGAAACCCCGAAGAACTAGGCGAAGGTATACATGAATGTGGGATCCGGGACCTTGAATGCTTAGTAATTATTTTAAATATGTAATTGGGTGGTTTTATGCTGGAATTTCCCCTTTTACAGGTGGAGGAGTGTCTAAGTGAGGGTTGTCTTACAATTGGGAGGGTGGAGTTTTTGAAGATAGGTAACTTCCTGTTTCATTGCCTCATCCTCTTTATTTCACCATTTTACAATGGAAACTTCCTGTTTGCCTGCCCGCCCTTATCTTGATTTTATTGCATAATTGATTGTTTGATCATTTTAACTGATCACCATGTTGGATTTTTTGTTTATAAATTATTAAAAAAATGTAAGCTGTCTGTACAATACATTCGCAAGCAACGGCAAAAACAAAACCTATTAGAAAAACATCCAATTTATTTAAATCCATACATACATAAAAAGAAAAAACATAATACATATACAGAAATGGTAGCAAGGTGGATACAACCTCAAATGCAACTGCATGAATAGTAGAATGAAAAGAAATCAACTCCAAGGAAAAATAATAGAAATGTATACAATGTATCTTCCAAACATACAGTAATTATACAATAATATCCTCCAGAGAAAGTAATCAATGTAACATACAGACCAGTATAAGAGGCACTAGATCTTTTGCCTCTTATACTAGTGTGTATGCATATTATGTTACATTGATTACTTTCTCTGGAGGATATTATTGTATAATTATGTTTGGGTAATGTTTTTTTTCCTTGTAGTTGATTTATTTTCATTCTACTATGCATGCAATTCCAGTTGAGGTTGTATCCAGCTTACTACCATTTTTGTATATGTATTATATTTTTTCTTTCTATGTATGGATTTAAATACATTTTATTTTTTTTCTAATCGGTTTTATTTTTGGTGTTGTTTGCTAGTGGTTTTTGACCTATTATTAGTGTTGATCAAACCATTCAACAAAATTTAAGCTCTACTAGAAGTCACATTTTGAACTTGAACCGAACATTTACTGTTTGTTCGAGTAAAGTTCTAGTTCTAGTTTTCAGTTTTGTTTTCAGCGGCTTTCTGCACTTTTGCCGATCATCCAATCAGTACAGAGCAGACAGAGGTGTCAAAACCTAATTTTGCTGAGGTCACACTCCATTGGCTGCTAA
>JAODAL010086358.1:0-10275 GCA_025379985.1 Phyllomedusa bahiana
GTGCGGTCCTCAAAAGGGGGCTAAGCTATGTGACGGGTTCCCTTAATTTTGAAAATACTGTCATTCATTTGGTTTTTCTTTGAATCTATATCAGCACATTGCAAACCCCCATAAAAAAAATTATTCTTTCTATTGGGCACTTGTTTTATATTTCGTACACCCACCACTTCTCTTTTTTTCTGTAAATATTTTTTTTTTGTCTCTGTATTTATGTAGTTTTTTTTTTTTTGCTACACTGTCGACACAATTAGGCCTGTTCACAGGCTTATTCCCAGGGATTTGTGAGCCTTTTGAGCCACAAACCCGCCGTAAAATAAGGGGCGGGATGGGGACGGACCGGAGCGGGCGGGGGCCCGCCCCCCCCCATAGACAATGCTTTGTTTAGGGGGGCCCCGCGCCAAAATAAGTGCATTCACTTTCTCCCCCCGCGGGGGATTCGCCGAGCGGGAGGAGCGACGGAATCCACGTTCCCTATGGGGCAGTGTATTACCGTAATAAGGGCCGATTGGCCCATAGAACGCAAACCCGGGCGCGAGTAGGGCCCAATCCTGCCCAAATAAGCCTGTGAACGGGGCCTTATTGTTCCTATTTTTATTGTTAATTAATAAAGTTTAAATTTAAATTTTGTTTATCGGTTTAAAATTGTTTTCCTTCCACTATGTCATCTTTTTTTTTTTGGGATTTTTGTTTGTATTATGCGTTGTTCAGGTTATTTTTTGTTTTTGGGGAACTCAATTGATCATGATTTTTTTAATTACAAATGTAGTAGCCCCTAGAAGCACGCCATGAGGAAGAGTTTTTAAAAAAAACATGGGCCAAAATTTTCCAAGGGGGGTTCCTTCATGTAGACTTTATTGGAAATCACCAGACTGTAGCTGCTCTAGGTTAATTCTCATTATCACTGTTTCCATCCATCAATTTTCTTTGCTTTAACCCTTTTTGCAACAGGGTTTTGGATTATCCAGTACCTCACTCCACTTTTTAAAATCTTACTTTTACAATTAACACCCAAAACTCAACCCCCAAAATTTTATTATAAAAATGGGAAAAGTACAAAACCATACACATCATTTATTTATTTTTTTAAAACTGAAATCAATATTCCAAAGGCAACATGGACAAGTTAAAACTTATACTACAGAGGATTTTTGTTCTTTAAAAGCAAAAATTTTTAAAAATTTCAGGGACAAGGTAATAATATTACAAAGATGGTTAAAGGAATGTGTAATATATATATAATAATATATATAAAAATATAAAAAAATATAAAAATTTTATATATATAATATAATTTATATATATATATATTTATATATAATAAATTTTATATAAATAATAATAAAATATATATATAAATATATATAATTTTTAAACCAATTTTTTGGACTATACAAACCCTTTTCCCCCAAATTTTTTTTTTGGGGAAAGTAAGGGGGCGTCTTATAGTCCAAATGTCATCTCGAGCGGGCAGGGGGCTGGAGAGGGCATGCATAAAGCTGGGGTTTAAAGAGAACCTGTCACAAGATTATGTCCCCCTTGCGAGACAGCAAAGCTAGTGACAGACCTGCTGTTTCCCCGCGCGTTTCCCCCTTATTCTGTAAGATCTGTATTTTTGTGTATTTAAGGGCCCCAAAACGGGCAGTTTTCAGCCAAAGGGGGGGGGGGGGGGGAAGAGCCCTTCAAAGAGCCCATTTTTTTTTTTCAAATTTCCGGGCCAAATCGGAGGCTAGCCCCGCCCCTCAATTTAAAAACCTTTTACTTTGAATGGTTAAAACGGGAATAACGGGCAGTGGCGGGCAAATTTTTGGGTTTGGGGGGGGGCTAACCCCTTTTAAATAAATAAGATTTGGGGGTTAAATGCTCTAAAAAAACTACGCATCAAACCCAAATAAGGGACCCCATTGCTGGGAACAGCAGGTCTGACACGGGTTTGTGCTGCCCTCAGAAAGGGGGGCAAACCCTATTGCATTTTTCCCTTTAAAACCCCGGCTGCTAAATTTCCCTTTCCCCAAGCAACCACACTTCAGTCTTTTCCCAACCTTTGAGAAGTACTGTCAGGGCAACGGTTTTTCAGCCGGAGCCGGAACCCCCACTGGGATGGAGCTCCTTCTCTGCGGGAAATCACTTGGGAACACCCCCGAGATTGCGGCGGGCACATCTAGCAAAATGGGGGGAAGGGGGTTTGGGTTTGCCAGGGAAACCAGAAGCCTAAATAAAGGCTACTGTACGGCCATGTTTGTAGGGTTAATACCCCAGTACAAAGTATTGTATTTTTTAGAGGGGGAGTCGGGGATGCTTTTTTGGGAAACTGGGAAATAGGGGACACCCCCTTTGTTTTTTCCCTAAGTAAAATCCCATGCATGACATTTGTAAAATTTTTCCCTTTTATTCTACTTTTTGGCCAAAAAGGATGCCGCTATGTCCATTTTCCCAGTATAAAAAAATGGGGGGCCCGGGGTAAAAGACTGGCCATTAGCACCCCAATTTTGAGAAGCTGCTGAGTTCTGGGAAACAGAAAGAGACTGACAAAGGGAAACCCGGGAAATTCAGATTCTTCCAGGGACGGGAGGAGAGCCGCCTTCTATCCCGAGGCCATCGAAGAGGAGAGAGAAAACCCCTGCAAGAAGGACAAGCTCCAAATAAGGGGACTTTTCCTTCACCCGGGCCCAAAACCCTTTTCCATCCATCTGCCCCTGAGAAACCAAAATTTGGCCGGCCATCTTTAAGGTCCCCTCAGGGGATGCGTGAAACCCAACGATTCGGGACTGTGGGGAAGGCCTGATATTATTTTTAGTTAGTTAGGCTCATTTTACGGGGCCAAAGGGGGGGTTTCCCAAATACATCCCCCCTGTTCGGGGACTTGGAGTTTTTGGGATATAAACACCGTTGCTATTTTAAAACCGGGTTCCCTCTGTGGGGGAAATTTTTGGGGAAGGGGGGGTTTGGGGGGGGGGGGAAGGGTGGGAAAAATAAATTTAAGCGTGAAAGCTGCTGTGCTGCACCCCCGACCCCCCTGAAAAATTTCCCCCCCCACCAAAACCCCAATTTTTTCCCCATTTGGGTTGATTAGGGAAATTAAGAAGGAAAGGGGGTTATGGGTTTTTCCCAAACCCCCACTTTGGGTAAAGTTACCGGGCATCCAGAGAGAAACACTTCGGGCGGCGCGCTTTTCATCACGGGGGCCCCGGGATACATATTTGAAAAATTTTTGTTTGGGGGGTCTGTTCCCCCAAACCCCCCTTTTCCCAAAAAATTCAGTAAAACCCAAACCCGTTGTTGAGCTGGTGTTGGAGTCGTGTTTTTTGTCTGGACTTCGTGTTTTCCCGGAAAAACCCTCCCCCTTGGTACCCCCGCTAAAAACTTGGCGTAGTTTGTTGAAAGGGTACGGATCGTTTTTGTAAAGGAGCTGCGGTGGGAGATCTTCCCCCCCGGGGTCAATGGGGCCCCGGCCCCGAGCCAAGCTCAGGGGGCCCCTACATACAAAACCCAAGTGAGTTTTTGTCCCCCTTTTTGGGCCCCTATTCAATCCCTCCCCAAATTTGCCGGGAAAAAAAAAACACCCCGGGCTGGACAGAAAGGGTGCGTAGCACAAATTTAAAAATTTAATTTACTCCGGGAAATGGGGGCAAAAGAAAACCCTGGGGGGCCCTTGGGGGGGGACGTTTGGCGGAAAAGTAATGGGGCGACCTGAACTAAAGGGACACACTGGAAAAAAATATTCCGCTGTTGGAAGGGGCCCCCAAGGGGGGGGGTTAAACCAAAATGTTTCACCTGCGAAATTTCTTCTTCAAAAAGCCGTAAAAAGAGGGGAGACCCTCATGCGTAATCTAATGGGCCCCGCAGGAAACATTGAATGAATAAGGGGGCGGACCCAGTGGCTATCGGGGCCCCTTTCCCCGAAGTAGGGGAAACCCACTAAAACCAGTTCATTTGGGACTTTTACAATAAATCCTTTTCGGAAAAAATTGCAGGAGGGTGACCCAATGACCGGGTGACCACTTTTTAAAAGGTCTACTTAGCCGCGGAAAAGGGGGGGAGAGGAACCCATGCCCAAATGGTAAAGACTGTGAGTATACCCAAGCAAGCAAGAACAGAGGGGGCGCAGAGTCCCTTTTAAAAGATTCGTCCAGGGTTTACAGGGAGAAGTTTTAGAGGGAAATTTGGGTTTAGGTGTCTCGGATTAAGGCAAAAGGGCCCCAACCCAGAAGTGACTTTTTGCCCCCCACAGCAAACCCCTTTTTAGATCAGCTCCACAGGGGGTCCTACCGCAAGGGTCCACCAGGTGTGGGAAGGTAAAGGGGGCCCCTCTGCTGGGCTTGTCAACTTAAAGGGGGCCCCATCGCCAAAGTTTTCGCGAAAAGGGGTTTGGGGAGAGCCGGGTTAAACCCAAAAACCCAAACCCCGGGAGTAGCGGGCGTCCTGTGGGGGGGGCAAAAAGGGAAAACCCAACCCATGCGCGAGGGGAAAGAAATCTTTACGCCCGTAGTCCTGTTTTTGGAAGCTACTTTTAAAGGGGAAAAGGGGCACTTTTCTAAATTTTATACTTTGGGTCAAGTGTAACCCCCGATGCCCTTTGGGGTTTTTTGAGAGACACCTTTGGGCACATTTAGGAGCCAGAAGATTGGGAGCGTCATTAGGCTTACGGGAGCCCAACCCAAAGGTTTGGGTTTGGGGTACAAAGGGGTTTTTGGATGCAGGTCCCACTGTTTTGGGCAAGGAAACCCCTTGGCAAAAAGGGGGTTGTTTTCGGGGGGATCACCCATCCAAGAGGGGGTGGGTGTGATCCTGGGCAGGGAAAAGGGTCGAGAACCTGGATCACCACCTCTATGCCAAAAGGGGGCCCAAAAAATTGGCAAACGGCCCCCCACGCACCCCCCTCCCACTAAAGGGCCCCAAAGACAGATTTTGAGGACTGCGTCTGCAGAAGAGCCCCCCACCGTTTAACCCCTGGGGACGGAAAAGGGTCCCGCGAAGCCCCGATCAAGACCCCCCACACACGAAAAAATATTTAAACTGGGCCCGGGGGGAAAGAGAAGGAAGTTGAATGGGGGGGGAATCCCTTTGGGTTAACCAGGCTCACGGGAAAAGGGCACAGAACCGAAAACCCCTGGGACTCGGGGCCTTCCCCCCTGGGGAGGGGAAAATGTACCCGTAAAATGCCTCAACCATGGACAAACGAAATTTTACCATTCCGGGAAATACCCACTAACCAAATCCATTTCCTGGAGAAATACTCCCGGCAAGGACGTCACGCTAGGCCCCCACAAGAGGTCCCCGGGGCCTGGACCTATCAGTGGGCGTCCAGAAGGGGGACCTCCGACGGCGGAAAAGGGGAAAGGCCCATTATTATGGCTCAAAATGGGGAAATTTAAACCCAGGACCCTACTCCGGGCAACAACAGCTCTGGAAATACCCTCTGGGAAATTCCAAGGGGGCCCTTTTTCGAGACAAGAGAAGACTTTGGGGGTGCTTTTTAAACCCTCGAGCATGAAATCCCCCCCAGGCGATGCCCCGCCCACAAAAAACGGGACCCCACAATCCCCCCCCAAAAAGTACCAGGGAAATGAAAGACGTGGGGGGAAACATGCCGGGGAAACGGGGGATTCAAGAGAAGGGAAAGTCCCTGGGGCCGGACCAGTTGTTTTGGGGGCCAAAAAAAAATGGGCATTCCAGGGTTTTGCGTTTGACAAAAGGAAAACTAAATAACCCCAAACCCTTTTCCCACGCCTATCCCCTCCCGCGGGCTGAAGAGTCCTGTCCGCTTTTAGGGCCAAAGCAAAATTCTTTTCGACCCTTTTTTTTTTTTTTTTTAAACCCGGGCCCGCGGGTACCGGGAGTACCATGGCCCGAGAAGGAAAAGGGCAAAGACAGCCCTTTTATTCTGCCTATGGACTCTAAAAGTTAATCGGATGGGCCTTTTGGGGTTTCCCCAAACCCCCAGGGACTTTTCCCCGGCCGAAGGAACCCAAAAATTGGGGGGGGGGCCCCCCCAGGGGACTTAACTTTAGTCTTGGGTTTTACAAACCTGGGGCGATGTGGGGGTGTTCGGGAATTCGTTCCGACGACCATCTTTAAAACTGCGGCCCGGTTTTTGGAACGACACGAGACCATGGGGTTTAAAAATCAAGCCAAAGAAGTGCCAGCTCTCCAGCAGCGAAAAAAGAATTGGGGATGGGGTCAATTCGAAGGGGGACCAAACCGGCCCCCCGTAAGGGGGAGGCCGGCCAAAACTGCCTCGGCCTGTACACCCACGAAAAGGGGGGCATTCCTTTGGGGGGGGGTGGGGGATTACCCAAGGGTTTAAAACCCTTTTCGCTCCCTCAAAGGGCCCCTTAAAAGAATTACTTAGGGAAACTTTTGGGTCCCAAAAAATTTGCCCTATTTAGAGGGGGCCTCGCAGCAAAAGGGTTTTGAAGCGGGGAAAAGGCCCCTCCCGTGCTTTCCCCCTTTTTTGGCCTATGCGGGTTTCGACACCCCCTTTTTGCTGTATACTTGGGAAAGGGAAAACTACATGGGGTTGGGGGGGTTCTGTCCCAATCCAGGAAGGGCAAGAGAGTAATTTCCTTTTTGCCAGTCGGTTTCCCCCCGGGAGTCAAAACCCCAATCCTGACCCAAATTTTACTCCTTTTAAATTGGAACGGTTTCCCTGGTGTGGGGCCCTGACTGAAAGGGGGGGTTGCAGAGTAAATGACAGGTGCAAGGGGACTGTCAGTCCGCAACAACCCCTTGGCGCATTTTGGAAAAGCTAAACTTGGGGGCCCTCGAGCAGGGGATGGTGGCACGACTCTAAAATACCAATTTCCCCATTAAGTTCCGGTCAGGGGGAGAAAAAAGGGAATGCCCATGCCCCCCTCCCGGGGCCCATCCAAATACCAACCTGCCGCATTGATGAGGGAAATTTGAGGACACCGAAAAGCCCGACTTTAGCCATTTCCCCCCCGTTCCAGGGCGGGGCACACTTTAAGGGGTGGGGTCCTTTTGGGGTGCCCCAAAAATGTTGTGAAAAACAGTGGCGATTGGCAAAGGTCCCCGGATGGTTGCCCAGATTTTACAGAAAGTTTAAAGGGGGGGGTTTGGTTTTGGGTCTGGCCCCCCACCCGAAGCAGACCCCGCAGATCAGGAGGGGAAAAAACTGTTGAGGGGAGTGGGGTAACGAGGTTTTCCCAGGGTCCCGGGGGCCCGGGCCCCTACTTTTCAATCGAGTTGGGAGCAAGGGCAACAAATTGTTAACCCCATCATTAGGGGCCCGAGGCCTTTCTCGGGAACCCCCCTGGGAAAGGGCGCCCATTTTGGGGGTGACAAAAAACCCATAAATGGCTTTAAAAGACGGGTACACCCCCGAATTTTTTAACATGGGGGGTCTGAAAACTTTCCCCAAATGTCACCTGTGGGGGAAGTAAGAGCACTGAACAGTGGGGTCCCTTCCCAACCCCCTCCGGGCCCTTTTGCGCCCCTAAGCTCCTGATATTGGGCTTGTGGGAGATTGGGGACCTGCCTCGGGGATTTTGGGACGGTTTTTCCCTACAGACCATTTCACTAAGTATCCTTTGGGTGTACCCCCTAGGATTAGACTGCAGAGTCCCGGGTGGGGGAGGGGGTTTTGCAAGCCTTTATACAGGTGGGTTTTTTTGGGCCCCCAAGGATACATTCTGCCAAGGGGCTTTTTTTTCCAAGGGCCCATAATACGAACTGTAACCAGTTTTATGGGATTGAGGGGTTCCCCTACTACCCCTTTTCATCCCCAGGGGAAAAGGAGCTTTTGAGCGGTTTTTAAACCCCACCCTTAACCCCGATCTCGGACCCTTTTGAGGGCAGCCAGAAGGCTAGGGGGCCCGAGTAAACCCGGGCCCGAGCTTTATGTGGGCCAAAAAAAAGGGGGCACAGTACCACGGGCTACCCCCCCCCACCATGCTGATGTTTTGGGAGCCGGGGCGAGAGATTTAGGAAAAATTTACAGCCCTTTCCCAAAAAGTACCACTACCGACCAGTACCCACGGCCCGGGCCCCGGATCCAAACCCCCGCCGACTCCGGACGGTGCACAAAGGGTTTTTGGGGAGGTTTTGAAATAAGTGGGATTTCCCTTTCCCCCGGCCTGTGCAGAGAAACAGTTTTGCCCCAGGGGATCGGGGCCCTGGTCAGGGGTAAAAAGGCCATCTGGGAAATTGGGTGGGAGGGGGGAGGCGGTCCCATATTGGTCCAAAAAGAAGGGGGGACCCCGCCATCCCAGTTTCAGGTAACCGATAGGGGCAGGGGGGGCCCCTCCCAAAACGCAAAAGAAATTTTGAGGGGCTGTGATTTTGAAGTGCCCTAAACCAAAACCCAAGTACCTACCCCTGTCCAGCCCCCTCTCTTAGTTTTTAAAAAATGGGGCTGTCCCATTGGGGGCCGGGGGGGTCAACTTTGGGGGGGTTCCAGCTTTGACAACTTTTTCCACCCCGGGGGGGTAGTGGGGCAGCCAACCCAAAACCCCTTTCCCCCGGGGGGGTTGCCCCGAACCTAAGCCCCCCGTAGGGGCCCCCAAACCAAAAGCTGGGGTACCCCCCCAGCCTAGGCGCAAGACCCAAGGGTTTTTTGGGGAGGGTTGTTCCCAGGGCGCCAACTTCAAATGGGGGGTAAAGTTTTTATGTGGGACACCTTTCCCTTTTGTTTTTTAAGGGAAAATCCCATGCATGACAAATTGTAAAATGTTCTTTTTATTCTACTGTTTTGGGCCCCAAGAACCCTAGTCCCCGTTTTTTCCCTATATGCAAAAAGACGGACAGGGGTTTTTATGACCCGGCACATTTAGCAGCCTTGGGTTTTGTAGCACATAAAATTGAATTGGGATTTCTTTGGGTTGGGGCCCCTTAAAACCTTTCAAAACTCAGATTGTGAAAACCCCCCCCCACCCCCCTTTTAAAATGGAATTTTCCCAGCCCGTGTCTGTAGATCCTCCCCCAGCATTTTTTGACTGTTAAAATTTCTGCAAATTTTTTAGACCAAAAGGGGCCTTTAACCCAATTTTTATGGCCCACTTTTTAGAGGGGAGCTGTCCTGGATACAAAATTTAAACCCATGAACCCTTCCCCCAAAATTACCTTAATTTAACCCGCCCCCGAAAAAGCGCAGGCCGTAAAATTTCCCTCTTTTTTGGGGGTTAGTAACGCAATTTTACCCCATCAGACAATCCGGGATACACCCCACCCCTAAAATAAATTTTCCCGCCATTAAGGAAAAACAGGGTTTTAAAAAAAAGGAGGGGAGAACCTGGACCAGGGGGGTTTGGGCCCAAAAAAACATGGGGCCACCCTCTAGTCTGGTTCATTAAACTGGGGGGCAATTTTGATTGACTTTTGTCCCCTTTCCAAACCTTCCCCCGGAAACCTTTATCTGAAAAAACCCGGAAAATGTAAAATTTTTTTCTAATGCATTTTCCTTTTTATTTTAATAAACGATTGTGTGTATGTTTATAGTCTTTTTTACAAATTTTGGGTTTTAAAAGTAAACACTGAAAATCATTTTTAAAAAAAAAAAAGGTTTTGCCTAATTCGTTTAATTTTTTGGGTGTTGCCCCCGGGTCCATTTCCTTTAAGGAGTGGTATTTTTTTTTTGGTAGGTGCTTTAAAAGCAGTGATTTGGTATTTTTTAAAGGGGTTTTTTTAAAAATATCTGTTAGGAATCAATTCCTTTTGGCGATTCTTTTTTTATTATTTAAGGAAGGGGTTTGGGAGCGTGTATTTTTTTTTGGGGGGGGGGGAACCCGTAAATTGGGGGTATGGGTTTATGGGGGGCTTGGGTTCGTACCTATGAGGGGAGCGCAAGTGGAAATAACTTTTAAACCCCCTTTTCAGTGGGGCCCCCAATTTACTTCTGGTTTTTAACGTTTTAAAAACCAAAAAGGTTGGGCAGAGCGGTTTTTAATAAATTTTTTTCTTTTTTAATTTCAAAAAAACATTAGTTTCTTGAAATTTTAACAAAAATTTTTCCCGGGACAAAAGACTGGCCCTTTCCCTTTTTTGAAGAAATTTCACCCCCTTACAAGAACTAAAAGGGAGTGCCCCCCCCCCCTTTTTACCTACACAACAATCAAATTTTTTCCCCCCCCCGTTTTTTTTTTTCTATCTTTTGTTTTGGGAAAAAGGGGGCTTTGTAAAATCAGCCCCATACAAGAAGACATTTAAAAAACCCCATTAAACCTTATGCAGGAAGAAATAAAATCCGGGGCCAAAAACGAAGGTTCTCTGATTCCGGGAGGGTCGGGGGAGCCAAAATTTTTCACAGCGTGGAAAGCTGAG
>JAODAL010086359.1:0-10274 GCA_025379985.1 Phyllomedusa bahiana
ATTTTGCTTGACAAGGGAGCTATACCCACAGGTCCTATTTTTCCCCCCAAAAAAAAATTTATTTCTAAAAGACATTTGTTCTTTTTCAATTGACCCAAAAAGTGGCTTTAAGGGGCCAAGCTTTGAAAATTTTTTGGGGGATTTTTGGCTGTGACATCAGCTATACTAAAAGGTCCTATTTTAAAAAAATTTTTTTTCTAAAAAACATTTGTTCTTCACAATTTCCAAAGATTTCCCCAAGGGGGATGGTGCTGTTTAAAAACAGGGAAAAAGGGAAGATACTGTTAATGGAAAACATATTGGGAAAATGACTTGTTTTTTTTTCAAGATCTTTAACAAGCTATCAATCCCTGTAATTTGGGGGGGAAAAAAATCCATTTAAAAACAATGAAAAATAGAGAAACAAAACTGGGTGGATTCAAACCTATTTTTAAAAAGTGTTTTTTTTTAGAAAAAAGTACTTAAAAAAATTGCTGTACAAAAAACTGTTAAAAAAATTTCCCCTGAATTGTACAAAGGGGGGTACAAGAAAAAATTTACCCGATTTTAGGTTTTTTTCCCGAGGGCATGGAAAATGGGGCAAAGGAAAAGAGAACCAAAATACCCGAGACCATTTCCTCCACACGTTTTAGTAAAAAAAGGGGAAAAAAAAAGCCAAATAAAGGGCCCCCTGATTTTAAAAAGGACGTTTAAACCCCCAGTAAATTTCCCCAAATGGGAAACTCAATTTGGGCCACACCATACGGAGGGGGAAGCGCTAAAACCCGGTATTAAAATGTGTACAAGGGAAAGGGTGGATTTCCCCAAAACCCTTCCCCCCTTCCGCAAATCCGCTTCAGCACGAAAAGTTTTCGTTGCCTTTTATCAGGGGAAATTTTAAAACCCGCGGGTTTAAAAGATGACGGGGCCCCAAAACCCGGGCTTTCAAAAACCCCCCAAACCCCCTTTAAAAACCCCGGGCCCTGGGGCATGCTTTTGGGCCTCCCCGATTTATATCATTGTCCCCCCCCGGAAATGCGGGCCAAAAGGGCCCCAAATTTTAAATTTCCCTAATGACTTCAAAAAACTTCCCAAAACCCCCCCATCAACCTCAAGCTTACCTATTTTAAAGCAAAATCCACTTTCTGGAACAAAATACACATCAAAAAACCCCCCCGGGAAAATCACATCAGTCTACCCCAAAACCCCCAAAACAGAACGGCCTTCCTCAGGGAAAAACAGCTTCCACCCCAAACAAAACAAAGCAATCCATTTATAACAGCCAGGGTTACGGGACAATCGTTTTGCCCCCAACAAGACAAAACCTGGACAAACACCTCCTGGATCAAAGGGCAAAATTTCTCCAATTTGGGGTACAAAGGGCCCAAAAGTGAAAGGACAAAACAAAATCAAACAAAGTGGCCGCCCCTCAACAGGGGACAGTCTGGGTCACATACAAAGAGCCCCCAAAAGGAAAAACGAGTGCCCCTATTGTAACCACAACCCCCCAGCGGAGATCCAAAAAAAGTTTGCCCCAAAGGAAATTCAACCTGTGCCCACAAAAGGACCCAAAAGACCAAAAAACATATTCCCCCTCCCCCCCCCCCTTTCCTTTCCCCAACCCCAAACCCTGCGGCGTATTTTTTTGTCCCCGGAAACGCCCTGAAAAGGGCCCCCAAATGAAAATGGCACCTCCAAAAACCCCGGGCCTTTCAGAACAGGGGCAAGACCACAGGCACATCCACAAACCCCTGAAGGGTACCTGTCCCATAGTCCCCAGCAGGGGCACAGAACTAGGGAAAATTTTTCCCCCTTTCAGGTAGCAATGTGGTTTTATCTGATTAGTGTGGGGCAATGTCCCAACACAGGGCCTTTTTGTGGGGAAACAGGGCAAAAGACCAGCCAAGGGGCCCTGAACTCACATAGATTCAAAATTAATAACACAGAAAATGATCTTCCCATGGCACAAAAAACTTTCCCCCAGAGATGAAACCCTTTTAAGAAGATCTAAAAATTAAGGTTTTTTTTGGGACACTTTAAGACGCAGAGGGGGAGAAAGGAAAGGGAATTTAAATTAATGCAAAAATTTCAGACTCTGCAAAATGGGCTAAATATTCATGCCAGTTTAATTTTGAACTATGTGTGAACAGTGTTGGGGCACAATCACGGCCTGATGGCTGCTAGATAAGACGCAGGAATTACTGACCCCCTCCGTCATGCCTCACAAGTTTCCAGATAGTTGATTGCTTGACCTGTTGTAAATAACTTTCTGCTTATATTGCATTTGTTATTGTTAAGAATTCTAAGATTCTTTGAAGGTCCAGGTCTTTTGTGTATAAAAAGTCTGTGAATTTTCAATTTCTTGTATAACATCATGTCTGAAGAAGGGAGCTAGTTCTCTCAAAAGCTCACCATCAAATATACCAATTAGCCTCTTAAAAAGGGATCGCCTGATTTCTTCACCATCTTCTGTATTGTATTGTAAACGCCATTTTCAGTTCTCTCTCTGTACTATACAGACTGCTCACTGTCTGCTTTCTTGCTTGCATTAAGGCAAAAGATTTGTTTCTTAGCGATTTTAGATATGAAAAAACTGCTATTTAAAATTTGTTTGATAGTTAGGGAGGTGGGCAGCAAGGTTAGGGAATCAAGACTTACAGTATTTAGATAGCATTTTCCTCTGCATAGACAGCAATAGTTAGGGAGTTTGGAATTGCTGGCTGCATCTTTCCCACACCCAGAAGCTGTTATTTGGCGACATTTGCAGGCTCACATAACGCCTAACGCTCATATTCATGGATATATATTATACAGAGTGCTTGGATTTGCTAAATCATACTCAGTGCCCAAAAGTTTAATTTTTTCAGTATTGGGGGTGAAATAATTGTATAACACACTGTCTCCAAATCTCTTATACAAAGAAATAGTGTATATTTAAAATAGTGCTTGGTTGTTGAAAATTCTTATGAGCGGAGAAAAGTTTTGGGGGTGAAATTCCTTTCAGATTTACTGTGTGGGGGCGTGGCCTGGACGTCAGCTCCTGCTAGCCAGGGAAGAATCCACTGCCATACAAGTCTTTATAGCTCTTTTCCGAGCTCTTTGCAGGAATACATTGGCCAGCGAAGGAACATTGTACCGTGGAAGTCTGTTTCATCACCTGGAGAGAGCTTCCAGACCATCAACCGGGTCCTGCTGTCGGGCTCTCCTCAGACCGCGCGGCCTCCGGGCCGCCTGGAGTTTGCTCCAATCAGTTCATCATTGCAGCAGTGGACCTTACCGCAGCTATACAGCGGAGACCCTCCGGTTACCTACCTACCTGCGACACGCTTTTCTCCCGGTAAGAGAGCCCCCCTCCCTGACTGGCCCCAGAAGACGGGACAATTGGCGGGCCTTAAGGGAAACAACCGGCGCCATCTTAGCTCGTTTACGGGCAAGCACACGCTAGGGGACTGAGAGCAGGGGAACCGCAGAACTGCCACTCTCCCTCCCGGTCTAAACAACCTTTCCCGGTCCCTCTGGGGCATGCCGCTGAGCACACTCGGTCTCAGAGCTGAGGAATAATGGAAGAGTTTTAAAAAAGGACACAGTGCAACCCGCCGGGAGACCGGAACAGACCACGTGGCACAGAGATACCATCTCCTCTAACCGCAGCTGCAGTTCAGGTCCCGGTCCGACGCAAGACTCCTGTATTACTCGGGCGGCTGAGGAGGTCTGGTCCGCGAACCCTTCATAACACTCCGACTCACCAACACTGCTCTTGGGCTGCCTGAGATAAAATCCTCCTCATCGCAGAATCTCTGCCGATCGGAGAAAGGCTCCAGTAAACGACGGCTGGACTTTGCTTCTTTCTCCCTGCCTTTCCCAGAAGTGTGAGTAACTATATGGGCTGCTGCACTTTGTAACGGTCCAGGGCACCCTTAAAGAGTTTAAAGCGAGCAGCGGCCTCAGATTTTCTATACATGTTTATTTGATTATCCTCATCATTTAGAGGATGTAAATAGGCCATTGATACTCCCCAGGCTGCTGACATCTAATATTTGGCGGGCATTTAATATTTGGCGGGCTTCTTGAGAGGTCCCGGGTGCCATCTTGGCCCTTCTCACTGCCTCACAACCAGGAACAACTACTGTGGGAGCAACTGAAAGCACTGAGACATATTGATAACAGGGAGGGAAAGAGACACAGACTTAAAGCCCTCACTTATTGCCAGACTGCCGAACCTAAATCATCTCCCCATCACTCACTGCCTACTGGAGGTAGGATACCTCTTTCATCTCTTACATCTTACCCCCCCTCTGTTTGACCAAGTATAGACCGTCTGATTACAACTAGACAACCAGCGTGTGCAAGTCATACCCTGCTCACTCGTCATCCCTGCTGTCCTTCCTCAAGAATAGCAGTTAAGAACTCTCTCAACTGGTCTGATAATCTCACCAGGTTTCTATATATACAACACGTTTTTACCTGGGATATATCGCAGGGAAACACTCCTCCTTCTGTGATAGGTCGGGGCTCTGGTTCTGGCTGGTATTGGGACTGCGGATCACCAGGGGGGTCACTAATTGATCTGGGACTCTCCGGGTGATCCCCACCCCTCTGCCCTGAGACCTGTTGCCTTGCCCTCTATAGACAGTGCTTTCAGATTGATTTCATTGTGATTATTAATGTTACTGTATAATTGATATGAAACTGTCATATTAGCCTTCTCAAATTGTAGTGCATATACTGTATCTTATAGTGTGCTAATTTCTACTAATCCCATTTAAGACCCTTACGAGCCTCACACTTTCTGTAAATCTTGCATTGGGCTGAGAGATACTCAACACTTATTCCCCTCCCCCCTTCTTCATATCCTCAGACTTCCCTTCACAAAACTATCTTAAGTGACATTTGAAATAGTATAACTACCGTTCTGTGAGGGAGGTTCTCCATACAAAGTGCCTTTGTATTCCAGTCTAGGAGCAGTACCTATAGAAATAGGGGTAATTTTTCTATATCTGTTCAGGAGTCATTCAAGCACGCATACACTGTAAAGTGGACTCTCTGGAAAATATATTCAGATTTTACTCATCTCTAAACATATAGACGGACCTTGTGAACTATATTACTATAACCCATATCCAGGTCACTCGTACATAGTATTCTGCCACCACCTAGTGGCGCCTCAACCTCACTACAATATTTAATTCTCCCAATATTGTTATCTACAAACCCCTTAAATTGTCAGCTAAAGGACAGTGAGGTTTTTTGCTCCTTTGGTCATCTACTGGTGTACATGGGCGTCCAGGCCCATAGTATAGTATAGGTCCAATACACTACACATTATGATTTAATTCCCCCTCCCTTCAAAGCCCTGGGTTCAGCAACACTCACAGCTTCATTGACAATGTATTAGTGGACACTCCCTTCTAGAATCTGGTTATTCCCTAAACTTCCTCCCTCATCTCTACTGTATCACTTTTTGGAGATTTTCATTCAATGGGTCCACACAAAAGACCAAAAGACAGAGGTAAATCCCTAAATCTAACTTCTTTCTTCACACACAACAATATAGGGAGGGGTTTGGAGACAGACGGAGTTCTAACCAAACAATCTTCCAAAAATCCACCGCACGGCGACTCAATTTCTTCGGAATCCTCCTGCTCATCTTCCCACTCATCACAATCCGACTACCTCCTAGTTCAAGCTACTAAACCCAGAAAAGATTCCTCGTCTCTAAAGAGAAGTAACACCAACTCAAAAACTACCCCTTCCGATATGGAGCTTTCGGCTAACCGCCCTCCTACTCCTGACCATAGATCACCCAACAATAGCCCAGTCAAACAAAGAGCAAAACTGGCTGACTCAGCTGCTGAGTCGCATCCTTCAAATACCATTCCAGCTAGTGGGTCTGAACGCCCTCCAGATTCATTGGACTCATTCCAAACTACTGGCCAAGACATGTCCCCCTCCTTGTTGAAGGACATGATGTTAGCTCTTCGCACATCCCTACAGAATAATTTGCAATCTTCCACTTCAGCTCTAAAAGGTGACTTGGATAGCGTAGGAGAAAAAGTACAGCATGTGGAAACAAAAATGGAGGAATTTTCTCAGGCTCATAATGAGCTAGTTGATGCTCATAACAATGTGTAAGACGAGCTAAGCAAACTCAAATTGAAACTTGCTGACTTAGAAGACAGAAGTAGAAGAAACAATCTTAAGTTCAGGGGCATCCCAGACACAGTCTCAAATTCCGAATTGCAACACTACCTCCAAAGCCTCATCAATGCTTTGCTTCCTATCTGCTCGAAACACGTACTCATTATAGACAGAGCTCACCGCCTACCAAGGCCCAAAAACCTAGACGAGTCCGTACCTTGTGACGTATTGGCCAGAATCCACTTTTATCACACTAAGGATCATATCCTTCAAGCGGCAAAGCAAGCCAACCAGCTTCCCTGTCCCTACTCTTCTATCAAAATCTTTGCCGATCTATCGCAATACACCTTGAACGCAAGGAGAAGATTCGCCCCAGTACGGCAGTGCTTTGAAACAACAACATACAATACCGCTGGGGATTCCCAACAAAATTGATAATTCGACGAGATAGAAGAACACATGTCATTGCTTCCCCAGAAGATGGCCAAAAAATGCTGCTAACCTGGATCCTCGTGCCTGCAAGTGATGCCTCCTTACCCGCTGCCCCGTCCGTCTCCAAACTACCCAGGGAGTGGTCCACTGTAATTAAGTGAACATTCTACATACCCTGTATCTATTGTCTTAACTTGAACCCATAAAGGGCTGAAATTTCAATGTCTCCTTTAGGCAAATTCTCCGCTCCCGGAGTTTGCGCAGATTATATCTGCCTACTTATGTTTGTTACAAGTTGTTTCTTATTGGTTTTCCTTATCCTTTCCCTCTCCCTCTTTCCCCTGGTCACATCGGTATCCATCAATCATAGGTTTTTCATCTCTGAACACATTACAGTAGCTAGGTTCTGCCATATCACTCTAGCGGTTACCTTACGCCACTAATGGAGTTGAAGTTGGTTTCAATGAACGTTAGGGGATTGAATAGTCCCTTTAAAAGTTCAATGGTATGGAGGGAAGCTACCAAACTGCAAGCTGATATATTATGTATACAAGAAACTCACCTGGTCCAAAGCGATACACATAGACTCCACCACCATAAGTATCCCCATATTATCTTCTCCTGCCTAGACAAAAAGAGAGTTGGGGTAGCTATTGCCATCAAAGACACAGTGGCCTTTAGTCTCCTTGATCAAGTTTTAGACCCCAGTGGCAGATTTATAATATTGGTCTGTGAAATAAACAACGCGACGTATACAATTGTTAATCTCTATGCTCCCAATTCCCGCCAGATCAGATTTATAAACAAAACTCTTAAAAAAGCGAAAAGAATCTCTCAGGGTACACTCATTTTCTGCGGTGATTTTAACATCATCTCAGATCCCTTGATGGACTCTTCATCGAACTTAAGTCTATCTCACCATGGTCTTCGGCACTGGACCTTTCAAGCCTCCCTCTGCGATGCCTGACGCTGTCTCCATGCATCGGAAAGAGATTTTACCTACTACACGGCAAGGCATCAATCTTATTCCAGAATTGATATGTTCCTGGTGGACAAGCTGACTCTGCAAAGAGTAGATAAGTGCGACATTGGCATTATCTCATGGTCAGACCATGCCCCTGTCTCATTGTCAATAAAAACGGGGTCGGTTGGCCCAATGCCGTTTACATGGAAAAACAACGTTAGAATTTTATCAGATCCCACTCACCAAAAAACTATCTTAAAGCATCTAGCACAGTACTTCGACCTGAACCAAAAGTCCAACACCAACCCTTTTATCTTATGGAACGCACATAAAGCTTACATAAGGGGTATATTAATACAACTATCCTCTAAAATAAAAAAACAAAGGCTTAAAAAGTGGGATGAGCTAGTCAATACCCTATCCATTTTAGAAAATAAACAAAAACAAACTCCATCTTTGTCAACTCACCTTGAACTCTATAAAACTAGGCAAGCTATGAGAGGGCACCTCTTAGCGAATTTTGACAACCACACCAAAAACATAAAACTAACCTAAAATAAATCTGTAAACAAACCTTCTAAATTAATGGCTAGTAGAGTCACCTCAATACGCCTCAAATTGGCCATACCTTACCTGATGTCCAACGATGGGTCTCATAAAATAACAAATCCACAAGCCATAGCCGACGCCTTTAGTGACCTTTACACCAAACTCTATAATCTAAAAGATGATCCCACCACCCAAACCCCACATCCCCACGCAATCTAATCTTTTTTATCTTCTCTCCACCTCCCTCTGTACCCCAAGACATCTTAGACAAAATCAATGTCCCTTTCTCTCTAGAAGAGGTCTCCCGTATTATCCACACCCTTCTCAGAGGAAAAGACCCAGGACCAGACAGTTTCTCTACTGAATATTTTCAAGCTTTCTCCTCAGTTCTAGGTCCCCAACTGGTCGAGCTCTGTAACTCGGCAATGGCAGAAGGTACTTTACCAACAGAAATGCTACACGCGACTATAGTCACAATCCCCAAGCCAGGGAAATCCTCTGATACTCCTGCTAACTTTCGACCAATCTCCTTATTGAATTCAGATACAAAAATCTATGCTAAAATGATTGCAAATCGACTGGTAGACATCTTGCCGTCGCTGATAAGAGCCGATCAGGTGGGATTCATTAAGGGTAGACAGGCCCCAGACGCAACTAGACGTTTGTTAAACATCATACACCACATTGAAGCCCAGAAATTGCCTTCTCTGCTTCTTTCATTAGACGCAGAGAAGGCATTCGACAGAATCCACTGGACTTTTGCCTTTAAAGTATTGGAAAACTTCGGGTTTTCAGGACCTATTTTTCAAGCAATACGATCCCTCTATTCCGCGCCTTCGGCCCGAGTTTTATCCAATGGTCTACTCTCTAAACCTTTTCAAATAACTAATGGTACGAGACAAGGCTGCCCTCTCTCCCCCTATTTTTTGTCCTCATCATGGAACCTCTCGCAGAATCCATCCGCTCTAACCCAGCTGTCTCTGGAATTCAGATTGCAAAACATTCCCACATCATTTCTCTCTTTGCTGACGATGTGATGTTGTCTTTGTCGAACCCTACCTAATCTCTTCCCTCACTTGTTAGAATTCTTGACACATTCAGTAAACTTTCTTATTACAAAGTTAACTCTTCCAAATCTATGGTTCGGGATTTCAACCTACAAGCATTAGAAGCTTCTAAACTCAGAAGTTCCTTTCCATTCCAATGGCAATCCCAATCCATCCCCTATTTAGGGATTGTACTCACTAAAAGAAATTCAAACTTATTGAAATCAAACTTTATTCCCTTACACGAAAATTTGCAAAAGGAATTAAATAAAATCTCCAAAATAGACAACTCATGGTTAGGCCGTATCATTCTTTATAAAATGCTCATTCTTCCTAAAATTCTCTACTTCCTGAGAACTCTACCTATCCATATTTCAAACTCCATATTCTCCTGTTCCAAGCTCAAATGAACAACTTTTATATGGCAATCAAAACGTCCCCCGTGTTAAATCATGCATTATGCATAAAAGCGAAAGGTTTGGGGGTCTGGGTCTCCCTTCATTGAAAGCTTACCATATTGCGGTTACCATTGACCAAATTCAACATTGGTGGAATGCCTCAAACAATAAGCTATGGGTTGCTATAGAAGCAGATATGTTGAATTCTGTGTCCTTAAAAGCTAGGTTGATTAACCCATACTCTGTGGCTGCAATGGAAGGAACCCACTCCATGCCGATCACGACATCATTAAAATATTGGAATATGTTGAACCCTGATACATACCCTCTCTATAAACCCTAGCCCTACCAATCCCGATCCGGGCGCTGAATACTCCTTTGCCTCACATTTCTCTCAATTGCTGGGAAAATCAAGGTATAACACAGATCCAGGATCTGTTCACAAATGATACACTCCTCTCTTTTTCTTCCCTTCAAGCCAAATACAACCTTCCATCTAAAGATATTTTCCAATATTACCAAATTGCTAATTTTCTAAGACGGAACCCTACTCAGAATGTCAGAATCCTTACTCCAATCTTATCCAATTTCCCACCACAAATCCCTAAATCTCCCAAAAAAGCTCAAGAATTCTATACAACATAATCCTAACAACCTTGAATTTGTCAAGACAGAACGACATTATCAAGTGGGAACGGGAAATTGGGGATCTCATTCTCGGGAAACTCAATGGGTAAAAAGCGTTACATTGGGCTCACAAAATTTCAT
>JAODAL010086360.1:0-10274 GCA_025379985.1 Phyllomedusa bahiana
CCCGCGGGAAAAGAGTTTTTTTATAGGGCAAAAATGTCCTTGGGAAGGGAAAAGGTAGTGGGAAAGAGGCAAGTAAAAAGAAACCTAAGTAACTAGGGGGTGTCCCCAAAATCACTCCCCTGGGGGGTCTCCTAAGAAAAATTTTTTAGTGGTGGGCCTTGGGCACCCAAACAGGAAGTGGAACCATTGTGTGATAGACAATAAACTGATCAGTTAATTACCAGCGAACGGCCTGAAGAAGAAAGGGGCAAACCCCCCTTTTTTTTACTGAGGGATGGAAGAACTTTTGGGGGCGCTGGACAGCAGGAAGACGAAAGGGGGGCGGGATTGGCGAAACAATGTCGGGAAAGATTTTTCCTCCATCCTTAAACTCATCGACACGGGGATCGCTGTCACAGCCGAGTGCCAAAAGGCAAATTGGCCTCTGGGGGGCCCAGTGGTGAAACCATTACTAAGACCTTTGTTCATTCTAAAGGGCAATGGGAATGTATTGAATAACTGTGGCTGTGACTGTTACAACTTATAAAAAAATCTATTCCTATTACAAACCGGCTCTAAGTGCGGGCTAGTGCAAATCTCTACTCCCGGGGTCGGGGAAGAAGCTCTGGAGCTCGGGAACATGTTTTAAAGAGTTTTTATGTTTTGATTTTTTTCCCTTTTGTTTTTCCCAAACCTACAAAAAGGGGAAAAGGGAAACCCTTTTAAGAATGATTTTGGAAGTTATTAAGTTTTTGGCCACTAAAAATTAAATAGCCCCCAAAATATATAACAAATTAATGAAAAAAAAATGACAAAAATTTTTTTTTTTTTCCAATACCTACACAATCTGAAACACACACCCAACCAATTTTTGTGAAAAAATTTATTATGCAACCAAACACAATCCTAGCCCAGGAAAACCCCACGCAGGGGTTTTTTCCGCCAAAGGTTTTTTCAGACCACCGCCCGCCCGAAAAAACTTCAACATGTTTAAATCACCGTTCCGGTTTTGAATGGGAAGGGGGGGCCACCCTATAAATCTGTCCCTAAAATTTAACCCCTACGGTAACACCGTTAAAAAAAAAAAAAAAAAACAGTCACAGAAATGAGATTTCTGTTCATTTCCCCCGCAGCACAAAAAATGGAATAAAAAAACTCTATAAACCCAAATTGGACCCAATTAAAAAAGCCAGTTAAAACCCCGCAAAAAAAAAGTCCTTAAAACCCGGGTTTGTGTTAGAAAAAAAAAAAAAAAAATTATGTCCCCTCATAAAAACAGCATACCCTAAATTTTTGGGTTTTTCACAAAAAAACACTTTTTTTTTAAAAAAATTCTTTACAAAATAAAAAATATATTATATAAATTGGGTATGCCGTAAAAACCCTTTTCGAACCAGAGAAATTTTAAAACTTTAACCCGGGGCCCCTTGGGGTAAATGCAACGTTGGGGGTGCTGGTAAAAAAAAAAAAAACACAAAAGGGTTGCAGTATTTTTTTTTCAAACCCCGGGCTTTCCAAAAAAAGGAATTAAAACTAACCAAAAAGTGGGTTTCCCCCCCCCAAAAATTATACCAATAAAAAAAAAATTTAACCCCAACCAGCAAAAAAAAAAGCCCCTACTCCTTTCCAAAAAAAACAGAAAAAAAAAAAAGTTTTGGCTCCCCCCAGACTATGGCGAGCCAAAAAAGTGGTTTTTTCCTTTTTTAATAAAAAAAAATTTTTATCGTGGAAAAAAACAGTAAAAAAAAAAAATAAAAATTGGGGAAACGCTGTAAAACCCAAAAGACCTACTTTAGTAAAACTACATTTCATTTTTACCGCAAAGGGACCCCCTAAAAAAAATAAAAATAAAAAAACCCACCAGGGAAAGCTGTAATTTTTGGTTTTAAAATGCCCTCACAAAAAAACCCTTTTATTCCCCTTAAAAAGGTTTTTTTAGAAAATTTCCCCAAAATGGGGAAAAATTTTTTTTGGGGGTTTTAAAAAAAATTTTACACCCTTGGGGGGGCCCCCCAAACATGGAATGGCCAAAACCCCAAAAAGAAAAATTTTGTAATGAAAAAAGAGACCCCAGAGCCCCGGGAGGGGCCCTTTTTTTTTTTATTTCCCGGGGCCTGTGGTTTTAGTCCAAATTTGCGCCCCTAGGCCCACATAGGGATATCTCTGAAAAAATGCAGAATCTTTGGGGAAAACAATAATTAAAATTGCAAAATTTTCCCTGATCACATTCCCACTGAATTTTTGTGAATAATGGATTAAAAAAAGAAAATCAGCAAAAAAAGTGAAATTTTTTTCCTCCACTTTGCTTTTAATTCCCCGGTTAAAAACCCAATGGGGGTTAAAAAACTTTTCCCAAAACTTAAGGGGTTAAGTTTTTCCCTTTGAAAGAAATCAATTATTTGGGGGTATCTTTAAAATAATACGCCAATCAAAATCATGTTAGAACTGGCCCGGTCCCTAAAAAAAAATTTTAATTCAAGTTTTCCCTTTAAAATTTTTAAAATTAAATACTAAAAATTTTCCCCAAGCCCCCTTTAAAGTTTTTTTTAAAAAAAAAAACATTTTAAAAAAAAAAAAACCAAAATTACCCGTATCCAAAATGGTAATTTCTAAATTATAAACTACTTTTTAGTGGAATAACTATCCTTTTTTAAAAGTGGGAAAATTTTTTAATTTTTTAAAATGTAAAATTTTTTTTAAATTTTTTTTCCAAAGATACCTTTTATAATTTTTTTTTTTTCACAAAAAAAACAAAAGGGCCTTTTTGGAACCCCAAAAATTTTTTACTATCTTAAAAGCCCAATGGGGTCACGAGGGGGAAAAATTCTTTTAAAAACACATGGAAAAAGTTAAAGTGGGCAAAAAATTTTTTTCTCACATAAAATGATACTTTACAAATTTCAAAAAAGGGGCCCCTGTCAAGAGAAAAACTTGCCCCCCCCCCGTTAAGGGGTTTTTAAAAAAAAAATCCCCCCAAAAAAGCAATTCTTTTCCTTTTTCTCAAAAAAATTCCCCCTACAGTTAAAAAAATTTTTTTTGCAAAATTTTGGAGACATGAAAAATAAACTTTTTTGGATAGTATTAACCCGCTTTAAACCCCTTTTTATACAAAATTTTGTAAAAATAGATGGGAGAATTTCTGGATTTGGGTTTTAAAGACAAATTTAAGAAAAAAAAAATAAAAAACTTTTGATAAACCCGTTCCCCGCAGCAAAGGGTTAAAAATTTCATAAATTCCCATTAATGTTAGGAACCCCAAAAATAGGGCCAAAAAAGCCGCAACATCCCCCAAACCAAATGTCACAAAACGTCCCCTGTATTTGGCCCCCTAACCCCCCAAAATGTTCCCCAAATTTAAAAAAGGGTTTTTCCCTCAGAAAAGAAATTTTAATTCCTTCCCCCCCACAAAAAAGAAAATATTTGCAAAAAAGGGGGAATTTTTTCGCCCCCATAGACGCACTTACCTTTTGTTAAAATTTATTTTTTTGGAAAAGCCCATTAAAAAAATTCAAAACCCCGAAATTCCCCCCCCCCCCTTAAAGAAGGGAACCCCAACCCCCCTGCTTTCATAATTCAATTCCATTAAGCCAAAATTTTTTATAAGAATTTTCATTCCAACCTTTTTCTGAACTCATTTCCCCCCCCGGGCCCGTTTTTCCCGGAAACTTTTTTTGGGGGAATCCTTTTAATATCCCAAATTCCCCCGGGCCCCCCCCAAACCCAAAGGGTTTAATTTTGATCCTTGTTAAAACCCAAAAACCCCTTTTTTCCCACCCAACCTTTAAAAAAATTTGCCACCTTAAACCCCCGCTACCCTTTTTCCCCTCTGTTTATCAAAGGGAAAATTAAAAAACCCGGGAAGGAAAATTTTCCCCCCCCCTTTTAAACCTTTAATGAAACCAAGCAAATCCAAGGCGGGCCAAAAATTTTTTTAGAATTGATGCAGCAAAAAGGCTGCCCGAAATCCCAAATTAAATTTTTACAACTCCCCTTAAAAAAATTCAGATTTTTTAGGTTTTTTTTTTTTTGAAGAAAAAAGACATTTAAAACCGCACGGAAAGGGGCCCGTGGTTTACTGGGAACCCAAAAGGGAATACATCAGCATCACTAAACCCCCACAATTTTCAGCACAAATCTTCCAAAAAGGGCTAAGGAAACCCAAGGGAAAATTTTCCCGAGGGCAAAACCAAACTAAACTTTTAAAAAACAATTCCAGGGGAAACAATTTTTTGTTGTTGGGGGGTTAAAAACCGATCCTAAAAAATTCCCCCCCCTTCCAAAAATAGAAATTTAAAAATTAACCTTAAAATCAAATTCCGCCGGGGAAACCCCCCCAAGAAGGTTCCCTTTTTAAAAGGAAAAGGTCCCCTTCCCCCCCAAAAAAAACCAAGAACAAAAGGAAAAAACCCCAATTGGGAACAAAAAAAAAAGCCGCCCCAACCACCGGGGGTTTAGGAAAGCACAAAATTACCCGGAAGCCGCTTTTTTTGACCCACCCCAAAAATTGACAAGAAATACTTAGGTTTTTCCCCCAAAACCCCCACCCCCAACGGGGCCCCCCAATTTTAAACCCAGGGGCCTTTTTTTTAGGCGGACCCAATTTTAAAAGGGAAAGCTATTTTCCGCCCAGGGCTTTTAATTTTCCCCTGATGGTGCAAAAACCCCTGGGAAAACCCCTCAAACCCCCAAATATTATAAAATTTTGGAAAAAAAGTTTTCCAAAACCAAAAGCAGTCAGGGAATTTTCATGGCTTTTGCAAAATTTCAACCCAGGGAAAAGGTTTTTAAAGGAATCCTGTCAAAAAGGGGAAAAATTTAAAGGTGAAAAAAACCCCAAACAATTTTAACTCCCCTTTAAAATTTTCAAGAGAAATTAAAAAATAATAAATGTTTCCCCTTTCAAAAAGTAATGAAAAAATTTTCAAAATTTGCCCAAAACCCCCTTTGCTTGTTTATTCCCAAAGATTCCACCGGGAAAATTAACCCCCAAAAATATTAATCCTTTTTTTAAAAATCCCCCCCCAAAAACAGCCCCTTAACCCCCCCCAAAAATTTTTGCTGGTACCCCCGGGGCCTTTTGGTGCCGCCGGAAACCCCCCGTTGGCAGGCAATCACTTTTTTTTTTCAGGGGGTTGATAGTTCAATAAAGCTTTACATTTTTCTGCCCTTTTTCCCCCTTTTTTAAATTTCTCCTTACATTTTGGCACCCGGGGAAGTTTGTTGGTTGTGACCTTTTTCCTTCCAAACAATTTGTTGGAAAAAAAGGAGCCCCGCTGGTTTTTTCTGGTCCCCTAAATCTGTTTCTAAGGAAGGAAAAGTTTTTTGGGAATTAACCAAAAAACAGACTCTAAACACCCAACCCCCGGGCTTTAATTGGACAGAATTTTTAAGAAATCCTTCCCCTAACCCCACTATACAACCGTTATTTTTGCCACTCAAAAATTTACATTGGAAAAAGTATTCCCCAAAAATTCCCCTAAATTTTTAAACCCCGGAATAACTTCCTAACCCCCCAAACCCCCCCCAATGCGCGCTACTTAAAAATTTTTAATTAACATCCCCCCTAAAATTCTTTTTAAAAAATCCCCCTTCGACACCGGTTTTAAATCAAACCCCCAAAAAAAACCCCCCCAAAAAAACCTTTTAATAAACCCCCAAAGCCGCCCTTTTACCCCAGGGAAAATTCCCCCCCTTCCCCCTAAAAACCCCTCATGTTTAAAAATTTGATTTAAATTTTAAAAAAATTTCCACCCAAAAACCCCCAACAAAAAAAACTTTTTTCTCCGTGTGAGGGTTCATTTACGTTAAAAAAACCCGCCGTATAAAATTTCCCCCCATTTTTGAAAAATAAAACCCCTTTTTTCCCCTGTTTAAACTCCTTTGGAAAACAAGAAATGAAATTGGGGGTTTTACCCCCCAATTTTTCCCCATTCTGGGGAACAAATAAAAAGGGTTTTTCCCCCCGGGGTGAATTCTTTTTATGTATAACAAAGACTTGTTTTAAAATTTTAAAACCATTTCCCCACATTCGAACCCGAAACCCCTTTTTCCTGTTTAATTTTTGGAAAAAATTTTAAGGGAAAAATTTTTTCCCCCCCTTCAAAAAAACAAAAAAAAACCCCCCCCCCCCCCTTTTCCTTTTGTTTAAAATTTCTCTCAATTTGGAAAAAAGACTTGATTTCCCTTTTAAAAAGGTTTACCCCCCATTCTTTCACGTGAAAAGGGGTTCCTGCTGTGGAATTAAAACTCAAAGTGTAACTAAATGTACTTTGGGGGTTAAAATTTTCCCCACCTTCTAACAAAAATAAGGCCCTTTTTCTCCTTGTTTAATTCCCTTTTCATGGGTTTTAAAAAGCCTTGGGTTTCCTGTAAAAAATTTCCCACATTTTTAACCTTTAATATGGGTTTCCCCAGTGTGAAATTTTCTTTTATTTTTTTAACTAATTTATTTTTTTATGCAAAGGATTTTGAACCATTCTGAACATGAATAAGGCTTTTTCCCCCTCTGTGAGTTCTCTTTGGTGTTTAAATTTGATTGTATTTTAAAAAAGACCCCCCAAACCCCCCCAACATCCCAAAAAACCCTTCCTTTTTCCCCCTGATTTAAATTTTGTTTTTGCAAACTAGACTGGATTTTTCATTAAACCGTTTTTCCCCCATTCTGAACCCGAATAAGGTTTTTCCCCTGGGTTTTTTACTTTTCCTAAATTTAACAAGATGTGATTTAAAATTTTTAAAACATTTTTTCCACAAATTCCCAAAACATAAAAAATTTTTCCCCCAAATGGAATTCTTCTTTTTGCTTCAATTGGATTGGGGAGGCTTAAAAAACCAAAAGGTTTGCACATTTTAACCTTTCCCTTGGAAAATCAAAAAAATTCCTCATTTAATTTTGGGGGGTTTTTTTCAACAGGAAACTGGGGGTTTTTGGATTCCCCTGATTTACATTCAAGGGGTTTGTGTTGGGTTTTCCTTTCCTAAGATCTGCGGGATATCTTCTACTTTATGATTTAGGGGATTACAAGTAGATTTTCCCTTTATTTAAAATTTATAAAAATGTTCCGTTTAAAATTGAAAAATTTCTTTTTAAAAAATTTTTTTTCTTTTAAAAAACCCCCAAAAAAAACTTTTAAACCTTCCTTAAATTGGAAAAAATTCCCCCAAAAACAGTTTTTATTATTTTAAAAAAATTAAAGGAACCCCATTATTAAAACCAATCCCCCAAAAAAATTAACCAGGGGTACCCCAACCCCCAGGGGGGCCTCAAGGGCACCCCAAATTAGGTCCCTTTTTTTTCAGGATTCCTTTTCCCACAAAGGGACTGGGCAAAAATGATTTTCACCCCCCTGGCCCCAAAAAGCCCCTGACCAAAAAGACTTCACCTGTGGGGAATTTTCTAAGGAAAGCCAAAAAACATGACCTTTTTTGGGGTCCTTGAAAGGGCTAGGGTTGGGAACCTCTTATGTAGCCCCATGCAGGGGAAATTTCCCTTGGGGGTGGGTGGCTTGCAAAATAAAATAAAGGGGTGAAAAGGTTTTTTCTAAAAACACAATAAAAATTTTCTATATAAGTTTTCACGGGGTGAAATTTTTTTGTAAAATAAACAAGGAATTTGGGAAAAACCCAACCCCCCCATTTTTCCGATAAAATTCCTTTAATTAAATTTAAACACCTTCCCATCTAATAAATTAAACCCCTCCAAAAATAAACCCCCGGGGGAACCCCCCCCCCTATTGTAAAAAACCCCTCCCCCCCGAACCCTTTAAAAAATCCCCGGCAGAAACACCGTTTTGCATCCCCCAAAAAACCTCCCGTTTTGGGGCCCCGGGGGCCGGCAGCCCCCTCATTGCACCTCACCTAACCCAAAAATGTGGCCCTGAAACCCAAGGAAATGTTTTTTTAATTTCACCCCCCTTTAAACCCCCTTTTCTGTCTATTGGGGGCCCAAAAAGCAAATGGAAAGTCACTGCACCTCGCTAACTCAACCTTTTCCACTACTGGTTTTTGGAGGGACCAAAGCAGATAAATTTCATTACAAAATCTTACTAACCCCCATTTGGGATTAAATTTTTGGGGCCCAATCAGACAGGGTGTCACTGCACCTCTGCTAATTTTCCCACTTTTGGTTTGGGACCCCCGAGCAGGGTGGAGGTCACTGGGACCTCTTTCTAAACCCACTGTGTAAGAGTCCTTAAGCAGACAAAGGTCACTGCACCTCTAACTTTAAACCCTTAAATGTGTATTTTGGGGGCCCTTTTAAAACAAAACCTTCAACCCCCCCCTTCCCCAACCCCCAAACCCTCTGGGAAAATTTTGGGGGCCCCCAAAAACGGGGTCACGCAACCTTTTGCCACCCTCTTAGCATGTTGGGGCCCCCAACAGCGGAGGTCACTGCACCCCTGCTGGGCCTCCCGGGAAAATTTTGGCTTTTCCCGCAGGGGGAAAGTCACCACATCACTTAAAAAAACAAGCTTAATTAGCACAAAAATTTTAAAGGGAAAAAAAATTGGCCTTCGAAATTCCCCCTTTTTTTTTTTTGTTTGTTTTTTTTTTCCCTTAAATTTTTTTAAAAATCATTGGGTTTTTTCCCCAAAAAAACCTCAGGTCCCCCCCCCTTTCAACCCCCCCCCTTTTTAAAAACCCCCCCCCGGGGTTTGGGGACAGCATTTCCTGAGTTTTCTTTTAACCCCCCAAAAACCTAGTCCCCCAACCCCTAAAGTATGAGGGTAAAACATCAATTTTGGTGGGCTTTTTAGCAAAGGGAAAAAGGCCCCCTTAAAACCCAAAAAAGTAGGGAATTGGGCCCCCTTAAAGCCCCCCCCTTTTTTCCCCCCCAACCTTTTTTCCCCCGTAAGAATTTATTTTAAATGGGTCGGTGGGGTTTGGGCCCCCAACCCCCCATCCTCCCGAAACACTTCAATAATTGGGCCATAATATAAAAGAAGGAAAAAAAATTTTATTTTTCCCCCCCCAAGGCCCCCCCAAAATTAAAATTAAAATTTCCTTTAATGTTCTTCCCATTTATTTTCCCCCCCCCTGCCGGTTTTGTTTTCCTCCCCACCTTTTAAATTTACAAATTCGGTGAACCCCCCATCAAGAAAGCCCTTAAAGAAAAAACCCCGTTGCCCCTTTGTAAATCCCCCACTCCTCCATGGAGACATAGGAAAAAGCACATCCTGCACCCTTTTAGGAACCAGACAACACAAGGGTCCGTCCTCAACCCCGACCCATCATCCCCCGTGTTATGTATAATGTTCCCCCGTATTACCCTCAAACCCCCGTCATCATCCAGACCCATCACCCCTGTGTTTTATAAAGTCCCCCGCATTCCCAGTCACCCTCCTTCCAAAAACCCCAAACCCCCCAGTGGTGTTACTATATAAATTTCCCCCATTCCCAGTTTTTCCAACCCCCTCCAAATCACAGCTCAGTTGGGTCCTGGTGGGCAGGTCCCAGGAAAACTTCGTATCCCGTGAATGAGGGGAGGGCCCGGGGGTCCGGGTGCTGCTCCATCCTCTTGACACACGGGGGGCCCCCACACTCACCAGACGACTTCTTCACACTGTGTAAACCTGTGTATGGGGAGACACGAAACACTAAAATAGTTTTAAGAACCCCCCACCTTTAATGTAACAACCGAGAGTGAAATAGGGGCCCTACACATCCCGATTGGGGCTGGGTTCTCTCCAACAACCCCCGCGATTAAAAAATGTCACAGATGTAAACAATATTCATATATTCAAAATATTTGTTTTACAGTCCCGGTTTTTTACGGTGTCCCCGCCCGGGCCCCCTATCCCGGGCTGCGGGCACACCCTACCTCCGCAGGCCCGCAGCGCGAGCGGCACCCGCGGCCCCCCGGGGAAACCCGGGGTGGGGGGCGCCGCCCCCACTCTTATCTCCTTTCCCTTGGGCCGCCTCCCCGAAAGGTTTCCCCCAGTGGGCCCTTTGAAGAGCCCGCCCGCCTTCCCTCTTTCCAAGCCGCCTTACTGAACCCTGCAGCAAGGGAAACTCCTCCGTAGGGACTACTCCATGCAATTCCGGGGAAAACTAGCCCCTTTAGAGTTGGCTTGGAACATGCAAACATTGTGCGTTTACGTTCAAAAAAGGGGCCTCTCCACCCGACTTTTAAAGGAAAGGGCCCCCTCCCCCCGGGGCCCCCCTTTTTTTTTAATTTTGCGGCTCATCCATCTGGTGACCCGGATTGACATTTGTCTCTCGAGAGAGGGGGGATCCCCCCTCAAGAGCGTGTACCAGTCCAAACACGTCCCTTACCCCCCCCCCTTTCGCCGGTG
>JAODAL010086361.1:0-10274 GCA_025379985.1 Phyllomedusa bahiana
CTAACACCTGCTCATGAATAAGAATTGGGGGGTAAACCCTTTTAAAAACGCTGCATCTTACAGAATAAGGGACCGCGGTCGGGAAACGGGCGGGTCTGACACTACTTGTGGCTGTCCTCAAGCAAAGGGGCATAATTTTATGTAAACGGGTTTCCCCTTTTTAAGCATTTTCCCTATTCACCTAAAGTTAAACAAACCTCCCCCCCCGCAAAAAAAACCCTAAAACAAAAAAAAAACAGGGGTTTTTCATTTTTAAAGGGGAAAAAAAATTTACAAAGCCCTTTGAAGACTTCCAGGGGAAAGTACCCCGCAAGCGCAGGCCCATTCCTCACCCATTTTGCCCCCTTGTTCCCAAAAAATAAAATTCGCCCCTTTTTCCCCGGGCGATTTTAAAAGTTTTTTCCACAAAATGGCAACACTCGCATTCAAACCCCCCGGGGAAGAAGCAAAAGTTTTTTTTGACAGGGACACTAGAAGGCGTCCTAGATCATCTTCTCCTCCCCCTTTTGTCACTACTCCCCGCCCCGGGCTTTACCTTCGGGAAAACCCCAAATCGCTGCAAAAAGACGACCCGGGGCCCCTCCCCCCCTTCCCCCTCGAAACCGGGGGAGCCCCAAAAGGAGCAAAAAAAGGGCGTAAACCCTTTCCCAAAAATGTTTCGATGAGACCCTAAAAAGAACATCTTTAAACCTCCCTCCCCTCGGAATCGCCGAATCCGGGACCCTAATTGCCATGACGCAAAATTCTGAACCCCCTACATGGGGTTTTGGAGGGTAAAGGGGGTTTAAAGGGCTGAAATCTATTATTGCTGAGGCTCTGCTTTTCCCCCACGGGGTCCCCTCACTTTTTGTTTTTTTCCCCCTACCATTTAAACACCCCACTATCCAAACAAATTGTGACATGCCCGGGGCCAATTTTCGGGAAATATAAAATTTTTTTTTGGGCCACCGCCCAAATTTTGGGCCCCATTAATCCAGGACTTCTCCCCCCCTTTTCTTTTGACTCATTTTTTTTAAATTTTCATCCCCCAATTTTTTTTGGCGGGAAAATTGAAGTCACTTTGAAAACATTTTCTAGGAATAACTTTTTGTGTTTTGTTTTTTTTTTCCTTCCCCCGGAGTCCCAGGCTTAACATAGCCTCTCTGTTTAAAACTAGTTTTTGTGGTCCTTTTTTGGGTTTTTCGGGTTTTTTTTTTTTTTGGTTTGTTTTGTTTTTTTTTCTTTTTTCCTTCTTCTTTTTCTCCTCTCTCTTTTTCCATCCCCTCCTCCCCCCCTTTGCCCCCCACTTTGGGTCTTTTTCTCTTGACCGGGAAAATGAAAGTAGTATCCGGGAATGTCAAGGGTCTCCCCGCTCCCCTAACAAACGCCTGTTTGGTCTTGAAAAAACCTTTTAAACTTTAAAAGGGTTACTTTAGCTTTCCTCCAGGAGACACATCTACCAGAGCAAGTTTTCGACGAATGAAGGGGTCTGGGGGTTTGGGTCGGGTTGATTGGTTCACCCGCAAAGACAACAAAGAAGGGTGTCTTACATTTAAAAGGAAAGCATGTTAACGCTAAATTTCCCAAAACCAAAACCCACAAATATTTGAGGGGGGGTTTGGAGTAACGCTACTCTGCGTTTTGGGGGAGGAATCCTGGTTTTTCCTACCAATTTTATGGGGCCCCCAAAATCAAAAAACAACCTTTTTACATTGGTCAGAAAACCCCTCATTTTGAGCGACACCACGGCCCTTTAAAAACCAGGGGAGGGGACTTTAATTCCCCCATTTCACCCCCAGGAGGTTTGGGGGGGAAACCTAGGTTTGAGACCACATCAACAGTCTAGTAATTCCCACTTTTCCCCGGGTTTGGGGTAAGGGAACCCCTTGGGCTCTTTGTGCTTGGGGGTATCCGCAAAACCCCGAGGGGCGGCGAGTTTCTTTTTTTTTCCCCCCCCCACAACAAAAACCCGGACACGGATCGATTAAACTTTTTGTTTCAAAGGGGTTTTATTCAAATTAAAAGGGGGCTCAGATCGGGGGACTTAGTCATAAATGACCACTCCCCTGTCAAACCTCGGGGGTTGGGGGTTGGGGGATCGGGTTCCCCCGAGGGACTGAATTTTAAACTGGGGTTTTTTCCCCTTTCCTTTTTACAAAGGGGGAGGATTTTTCCCGTTGAACCTTTCAGGGCGGTGGATGGAATTTCACCGCACAATGCAAAAACACCAAAACTCCCCCCCTATACTTTTAAAACAGCCAAATAGTTCTCAAAAAAAGGGAAAGGGGGATCGAATACGTCTCAAGATTAAAGCCAAACTATTGGGGCAAAATCACCACTTTTTGTAATGCATTACGCGGCCTATGAGCATTCTTGGCATCCTCCCCCCCCCGAGAATAAAACAAAACCCGGGAAAACACTAAAAAAGAAATGAGCACTGGTTGGAGAAAAGGCCCCCTTTTCCCAAAATCAAAAAAAAGGAAAGGCCCAAACTATCCGCTTTGGTTAAAAAACCAGGTTTGGGCCCAGCGAAATTTGCTAAAGGGCCCCCATCCCCCCCCCTACCTTTCCTTCGCTGAGGATCAGGGGTGGAAGTCGGGGGTCGGAAAGGGGGAAGGTGACCGGGTATTCCTCCGCTCCTTTTTACCAGGCTTCTACAAATGGGCGAACACCCAAAACAGGAAGGCCTTTACGGAAGGGGGCTGAAAAAAATCGACCTCCCTGGTCCACGGCGGAAAAGGTTTCAATAATTGGGGGCCCCCCCTTTCTGAGGGCCTTTAAAATTAAAAAATTTAGCTTTTTTGGAAAATTGAAAAGGGAATAAAGCCCCAGGTCCCGAAGGGTTTTTCCCCGGGAAAATTTTTTAAAAAGGCTTTTTAAAGCCCCAAAAATTAAAACCCCCACCTTCTGTCTCTGTTTAATTCTTACCAAACTGGGTTTACCAAAACCTACCCCAAAGAACACCCGCCAAAATCAAATTAACTCAAAAATCAGAAAAACCAAACCCAAACCTCCCGTACCGCCCGATCTCTCCCATTTAAACCCGGATCTTTAAAATGCTCTCCCAAAAAACCTTGGGAGACCGATTTGACTTTATTCATCCCAAACTTTAAATTTTGGCCCCACCCAAGTAGCTTCCCCCCCGGGGGGATCGGCGTTTAAAGAATATTAGGGAAAATCCCTTTTCCCCATCCGGAAGAGGTTTTAAAAAAGGGTCCCAAAAACCACCCCTACTCGGGCCCCTTAAAACACAGTTTTACACTGAGAAAGGCATTTGGGCCGGTCGACTGGGGGTGGCTGGACCTAGTGGGTTTTTAAAAAAATTGGGGGTTAAAAGGGCCCCTTTTTGCATCTTCCCCCCACTCTAAAACCAACCCGCCGCCCGGATCAGTCTCCCGGCCTTTTTGTCCTCCCCCTTCTCCTCAAAAGCCCGGGACTAGGCCCAAGGGGGGGCCCCCCCATCCCCCTTTCCTTTTTTAATTTTTGCAAATTTAACCCCCTTTCTTTGGTTTCTCAATGCCTCTCCCCTTTTTGGAAAGGGGAAACCGTTAAATCAAACGACAAAACTTTCTTTTTTTTGGCCGATGGGCATAAATTTTTTTTCCTCAAACAACCGGAAGGGACCTCCCTCATTTATTCCACCACATTAGACAAATTTAGGACCTTTCCAGGGTTTAAAATTAAAAACGAAGACAGAACTTCTGAGACCCCGCCCCTAACGTTTAATTTTAATTTTACCACCTAGAACACCCCAATCAAAAATAGCCCAAAAAATCCATTTAATACCCCCAGTCTACATAAAGGAAATCGCCGGAAAACGATTTTTCTCCCCCAAATCCCCCCCCCCCCCCCCCCCATACTTTAAAATTTTTCAAGAATTTTTGACAAAGTTAAAATTACCGAAAAACCCTCTTACCAGGTTCCACCTCGTTTTGCATGAAGAGGGTTTCCCGAAACTTTTATACCCCCTTCAAACCATCCCCCCCCCTACTGAAACACTCCCGATGTTAAGAACATTCAGGCCCGGGATTTCTCAAGGGTTCAACTGGGCAGAAAAAAGCCCAGAATCGCCCTCACTAAGCTTATGCTTTTCCCAGAAAATTTGGGGGGCATAAAACCCCTTTCCCGATGGCATCTGTACAACAAGCGTGGTTTAAACCCCAGACATTGCTTGACTGGGTTAAAAATTTTTTCTTACTATTCCCAAAACAGAACCGAGTCAGGGACTCGCTTCCCCCCTGGACCTTTTTCGGCTCTTTTCAAAAAACCCAAATTTTTCCAACATTCCTCAAACCATTAGAACTACCCTCCTAATGGGGCGACACATCGCTACCTGGGAAAATCACCGAAACCCATTTTAAAAATCCCCGGGGCCCATCTTTAAAACAAATAAAATGGCGATATCTGGGCAACCCCCCGACTTCCGCAAGTGAGAAAGACCCCAAACTCCCCCGCTTGGGGAAAAAAAAAAAAAGGGGGTCCCCCTTTCAACATTCAAAAAGGGAACCCACTAGCCCGAGCCCGAGCTCCAAAACTTATACAGCATTCCGACCTCCCCTTTTCCTTTCAAACCCTCAGGTTTAATAGTTTTTTTGGGCCAGAGTAATTTTTAAAAACACTAAGGAATTTCTCAAACGATTTTGGGTGAATTAAATGGGGCCCCCCAAACCCGCGACATTCCCCCCTCTCTGTTTTACGCAAAACTGAGGGAAATCACAATTCCCCGAGAAAGCGTCTAAAATACTGACCAAGTAGGAAGAGAAATTTTTCCCGACCTGAATATCCCACAGGGAGCCATAGAGGTTTTTGGAATAAAATCAAAAGGCCCTAATTTACGAAAATGGCGAAAACTTTTTTCCGTTTAATGCCCTCGAGCGATTTAAAGGGTTTTAAAATCCCCCCCCCACCCACTTTTCCCCCAATCGGAAGCTTTTTTTGCCCTAAATGCTACATTTAAAGACAGACCTGATCCACTGGGTAAAGACATGCCCCCACCACAGAAATTTTTTGGGGGGAACTGAGGGAAAAACCCCTTTAAAAAAAAATGGGCCTTGGATGTCCCCATTTTCTCCTTCTTTTTGCCTTTTTCCCCGACTTCACTGGGCCCTTTGCAAGTACTACCACTCCTTCAATCCTGCCTTTTCGCGGCGAAATTTGCATCCTAAACAATTGGCTGGAAAACCCCCAATTTCCCGGAATGGGAGAGGTTCTGCGCTTTGTCAGAACTTACCCAATCTTTAAAAGGGGAGAAGTAAATCGGGAAAATTGACCTTAACTTTAAAAGTTCTTTTCACTTGGAAAAAAACCCACATAAACCTTTATGTCTTTTTAAAGGGCATTAGGGCTCTGGGGTTTTCCCTTTTTTGGCTTACCAATGGTACCTTGGGGTGTTTCAGCGGGGTCCCTTTGGGGGGCCTCCATAATTCCCCGAGAGTGCCCCCTAACAGACAAAGCTCGAATTTCTGCCGGGCTAACTCTTATCCTTGTCTATAAGGGCCCGGGGTATTGCCTGTGTATTTTGGGGAATGAAACCTGGTGCAAGGGGGAAATTTTTTAAAGGGACACCCCATTTCTGTTTTTAACAAACTAAAATTCCTTTCCCCACTGCGCCTTAAACCCGGCCCCTCCCCTCCCCCCCCCCACACACACCTTTTTTCTTTTTTTTTTTTGGGTATTTATTTTCCCATGTTTTTCTTTTTTTTTCGGGCTATTGTTTATGTTTTAAAAATTTAAAAATTTTGGTTCCTCGATGGGCCCTATCTTAGAGCCCCGCTCGTTTTTTTTAGGGCGAGGCCCTTCTACTTTCCCTCGACAATTTTGAAACTCACATCATTAATCTTGTTCTTGCGTCACACTCATTAATTTACCCCCCCCATCAAAAAAAAAAAAAAAAAAAACCCCCAGAGGTTTTTAAAAAAGGGTTCTTAGGACTATTTTTTTGTTTTTAGGGCTCACAACTGTTTATAAAAAACCCCTTCACGTTTTTGGGCCTTTAACCCCATACGCCAGGGGGTTTTTGGGGTTTCCCCGGCACCTGGACTTATGGATACGTCCAGGGGAAAACCCGGCGAATTTCTAAGGCAGATTTTGGGCCGATCGGCGGGGGGGTTTTTCAGCTGTATTTTACAGCTAAACACCCCCAAAGCGCCCGGCCCCGACCCCGGGATGGCCCCGGGGGAGGGGGGGGGCCGGTTTAAACCCCTTAATTATCGGGGCCCTGGGGGTCGCAATAATTAAGAGACGCAGGAGGAATCCTCCCCCCCCGTTTTCTGTCGGCGGCGGGAGCGTACAAATGGGGCCATCCGTGCAGTTTCCTCCCTCCAAAACAGACCCAGGAAAAAAGGGCAGAGAAGGGCCTTTCCCGGGGTTGGGTCTATGACTCACGACCCCCGGGGCCGGGGGCCCCCCTTTGGGGTGGGGGCCCATGACCCGGCATCGTGACTGACAGTTACCATAGGAACCATTTCATGGGCAACAACAAAGAACGTTTCCCAAAATTTAAAATGAGGGGATCAAAGTTTCTCTCATTCAAACCCCCCAAATGGGGAAAAGAAAAAAAATAACGTGAAAAATAAAAAAAAGTGAAAAAAAAATGAAAAACACAAACACAAAAAATAAAAAAAAAAATACGTACACCCGCCCTTTCCCCTTTTTCAAAAGCAAAACGGGCCCCCCAAAAAAAGATCAAAAATAAAAAAAAGTACCCAAAATTTTTTTATCCCCGCGTGCGAACGACCTCCCTAATTTAAACTGTCAAGTTTAAATTTAAAACCCCTACGGGGAACGCTGTAAAAAAAAAAAAAAAAACAAACACCCGAATTTAAAAATTTTTTGGGTTTAAACCCGGGAGCACATAAAATAAAAAAAAAAGCGAACAAAAACTCCTAGGAAAAGCCCAAAATTTTTACGAAATTAAAACGTCAGTTTTTTCATCCCGCCAAAAAAAAAAAAATCCTCATACCCGCTCTGTAAACGGAAAAATAAAAAATGTAAAAAGGGCCCCAAAAGATACAATGCAAAAAAAATTGTTTTAAAACACTAAAAACACTTTTCTTTTTTTTTTTTTTTTTTAAATTGGGGTTCAAATTAAAAAAAAAAACTATATAAAAAAAGGGTATCCCGCCATTTTCGTAGCGACCCAAAAGTAAAGCAAACCCTTTTCACGGAATACCATGGTGAGCCCTGTTAAAAAAAAAAAATAAAAAAAACTACTAGGGTTTCAAATATTTTTTTCAAAACCCCGGCCTCCCAAAAAAATTTATTTTAAAAACGATCAAAAAAAACCAGTGCCCCCAAAAAATGAAAAACAAAAAAAAACGGGCAAACTCATTTGCAAAAAACAAATCCCTTTCACACTCCCAACACAGAAAAATTTAAAATTTTTGGCCTCGGGCTTTTTTGGGGATGCAAAAACGTATTTTTTTACCCCTTGGGGTTGAAATAAAAGGTTTTTTATTGTATAAAAAAACATAAAACATAAAAAAAAAAACTAACCCGGGGAATTTGGGGTAATCGTATTTTTCCTGCTGATTTAAAACTACCATGTCATATATTTCCGTACAGTGAAACCCCTATAAAAAATAAAAATAAAAAAAAAACAAACCCAAAATTTTCTGTATTTTTTTTCAAAACACTCACAAAAACCTTAATAAAAAATGAACATGGCATCATAAAGCACCGCATAATTGGGACCAATAAAAAAATTCCAAAATCATCCCCCAAAAAAACAAGCCCAAAACCAACTCTGCAAACAGCAAAATAAAAAAGGGTTTTTTTGGGGTCAGAATAGGACAACCCAAAAAAAAAAGGGAAATTTTTTAAAAGACTTTTTTCTACTGTGTAAAAGTAATAAAAACAAAAAAACTAATAAAATCTATATCATTTGTAATTTTAAACCACCCCCATTGTAAAAGTTATCACAAATTATAAAACTTTTTTCCCCGGGGGAATGCTGTTTAAAAATTGGAAAAATCCAAAAAAAAAATGACCGAACCCGCGTTTTTCCCCCCCTTTTTTATTGGGCCCCAAAAACTTAAAAAAAAAAACTATGGAACACCTGTGGGATCCAAAACCCCCACAGTACAAACCCCAAATTGAAGATCCCCGAATTGGGTTTTGAACCAAAATGGGGGCGACTTCTTGGGAAGGGATTTCCCCCTGTTCTGCTACTTTGGGGCTTTTTCAAATGCGACCCTGGGGCCCCCCCAAATCTGCGTTCCAAAAGCCAAATAGCCTCCCTTTCCCCTTTTAAAGGCCCCTCAAAAGCCCCCCCAAACACCGTTTACAACCCCCCATGAGGGTAATTGCCGAACTTGGAAAAAAATTTTCTTAACAAAGTTTTTAGGTTTTTTTTTTCCAGGATTCCTTGTATATATGAAAAAATTTAAAACTAAAATTTCAAAATTAATTTTGGGAAAAAAATTTTTTAAAAAATTTTTACACCTTATTCTAAAAAAAAATTGGGGAATCAAAGGGGGTGGGGTTTTATAACTCAATGCACCCCTTTGGGTATATTCCTTAAGGGAAAATTTTTTTCCCAAAAAGTGGGTTCCCATTTAGGGGGTTTTTATTAAGTTTTTTGAAACCTTAGGGTGTTTCCCCAAAACCTTTAAATGGCGCCTAAATTTAAAAACGTTTAAAGAAAAAGAGCCCCTAAGAAAAGAAAGGGGCCCTCCATCTTTGGGGGGTTATGGGTGAAGGGCCAAAAAAAACACTAGGGCCCACATATGGGAATAAACTCTTAAAAAAGGCAGACCCCGGGGGGAATTGATATTAAGTTGCATTTAAACCCAGTCACATTTACTGTATTTTCCCGGGGAAAAAGGATAAATATTGAAAATCCCGCAAAAAAAGGAAAATTTGAAAATTTTTAACCCTCACTTTGCCCTTTAAATTTCTTGAAATACTAAAAAGGGGTTTTTCAAACTTTTCCCAAATATTTTTGTAAATACGTTTTAAAGGGGGCTAGTTTTTCAGATGGTGTCACCCATGGGGGGAAACTAACATGCAGGCCCCCCCAAAACCACCCTCAAACTGGAGTGGTTTCCCCAAAAAAAATTTTATAATTTCAAATTTTTTTGAAAAAAGTTTAGAAATTACTACTAAATTTCTAACCCCCTAATTTCGTAAAAAAAAGACATTTAAAAAATGATGCAACCTATAGGGGGACATAGGTAAATCGGTTATAAACTATTTTGTGGGGAAAAAATTATCTGTCTTGCCCGCAGAAATTTTGCAACTTTCAAAAACCAAATTTTTTCCCCCAAAATTTTTATTAAAATTTGATATTTTTTCCCCAAACAAACAAGGATTATATTGGGGTAAAAAAATTTTTTACTAACTTTTAAAACACAATTTGTTTCCCCAGAAAAACTCTCTGAAAACACATGAATAGGAAAAGTGTCCCAAAAAGTTTTCTCAAATAAATTGACAAATGCCCGATTCCAAAAAAAGGGCCCGGGTCGGGAAGGGCAAAACAGGGTGGTCCTTTGGGGGTTAAAACTGTTTTAATTCATATTGGGGTTAAAAAATATTTTCCGGGCCTCTGTGGGGAAAAACCACACAAAAAAGCTCTTTCCTTCTCTTCCTTCTTTTCCCCGCAAACCCTGGACATCACTGTATGCTACATTACATGGGGGGTGCGCCCTTTTAAGCCAGGCTCAAACTCAGGAACACTCCCCTTTAAATTGGCATGAACCCAAAACAGGGGAAAAATCTGGCCGGGAAATTTAAATCTTTCCAGCCGTTAAATTACAAGTGAAAAGAGGAAATTTCATTACAGTAATTACAGGGGAGGGGGGAAGGGCCCCTTTAAACTTTTTAGTTCCCGGGTTGCAGGGGCTTACTAAAAGAGGGGAAACAGAGGGGCAGCCCCAACTATTATCATTAAACTTGACAGCATACAGAGCTGATTTGGGATTACAAAACTTTTGCACACAATGTTAGCAATGTCTATGGAGGGAAAGGGCCCAAAATTTTAATGCAGTCTGGGATTTTTTAGGAAAATGGGGTGGAAATCACTGAACCCCCCACAAGCCGGAAGTTTTCACCCGCAAAAAATGGAAACTTATGATAATGAATTTAAAGAGGGGAAAAAAAAAGATACATATGAAGGGAGTGGGAAAATCTTTACTTTCCAAATAAATGCGGTTTTAGTGGGTTTTAAGAAATTTTTTTAAAAAATTCAGATAACCTCTAAGTAAATCCTGTCTAAAGTTTTCTTTTTTGGTGGCCCTTTTTGGGTTTTTTTGGAGCCAGAGTTAAACATTTTTTATCTTTACTTTTAAAATATTGGT
>JAODAL010086362.1:0-10274 GCA_025379985.1 Phyllomedusa bahiana
AAACCCCCCCAAAACCTGAACAGGAAGGGGGAGCCTAAATCTTTAAAACCACCCACAACCTGAACGGGAAGGGGAAGCCAAAGCTTTTAAACCACCCCAACCTGAACAGGAAGGGGAAGCTTGAATCGTAAAACCAACCCAACCTAAAAGGGAAGGGGGGACCCAAAGCTGTAAAACCCACCCCAAAACCTAAAGGAAGGGGGAAGCCTGAATCTGTAAAACCAAACCCACAACCTGAAAGGAAGGGGGAGCCTAAACGTAAAACCACGTGGGGATTTCTCCCCGGTAGCAAAACACACTTTCACAGTGTACTTTTTTTAAGTCCTTGGCCTTTATTCACCCACCATTGTAAGCCAAGAAAAAAAAAGCATACGGCTTAACTTCAGCCAAACACAAAAAAAAAATACACACCCCGTGTAATAACCACAGTCCCCTTAAAGTCCAGCAGTTTTTAGGTGTTTTTCCCCCCCTGACAGGGTAGTGGATCCATGGAGGGAAGGCGGGCAGCTCGAACTTCCCGTCTTGTCCCCAGTCATAACTTCTGACTGAGAACCACCAACCACCCCCACCCTCCAAACTTCCTCCCTTTAAGTAGGCCTCAAAACCGGGCCGGGAGCCTGGAGCAACCCACCCACCCTGCTCTTTGAATTCTCCAGTAAAGCCTGCCCCAGATCGACTGCTATCCCAGTCATCCCTAACAAAAAAAATGTCAGTACCATATCGATATGCGTCGGCAAAAGGTTTTACTTCCCAGTAAAAAACCTTTCGCTGAACGTATCGACCATCAATAGGGGCACCTTGGGGCCTTCTACATACCCCCCCCCCCCCCCCCCCCCTCTCCCAAAAACCGGGGGGTTTTGGGCACCGTTCCCACCAACTGTGCACTCTTGGGGGGCATCTGCTTTTCCCTGCTGCTTGCCCGGCCTATGTTCTACGTGAACGCAAAATCCTGCAGGGCAAGAAACAGGGGTAACCCGGCATTTTTCCCCTTTCTTCTCCGCATCCCATAGGGGGGCATGGTCGGACACTAGCCTAAATTTTCCTTCCTAACGGGTAGTCCTTTGGGAATCCATCCCCTTTATGGCCAGACATTCTTTCTCAATGAGGGGCATAATTCCGTTCGGGGGAATTTCCTACTTAGTAGATCAGGGGGTGCTCTTCCCCATTTACACTAGACATAAGGGCCCAACCCCAAACCTCAGAGGCATCTTTTTGGCCACAAATTCAGGGGAAAGTCCGGGGCTACTAACCGGGTTTTCCCCAATAGGCCTGTTTGAGCTCCGGGAAAGCCCCTCTCTGCCTCGGGGGACCATTTTATCATTTTGACTTCGTGCCCTTGGTTAAGTAGTCAAGGGGGGCGGCTTTTCTGAAACTTGGGGGACAAACCGTCTTAGTACCTACAATACCAAAAACCCCCTCCCCGCTTTTTGGGGGGGGAGGGCCATTTTGGATCGCCTCTATTTTATTCCTTGGGGCTTGTTTTCCCCTCCCCCCAAATGTACCCAAGGTTTTTGGTTCCCCACCCAGGCCCACTTATTTTTGGTTTATCGAAACCCCGCCTTCCTTAAGGCACTAGCACACCCTGGATTTCCCAAGTGGTTTCCCCCAGTCATGACTAAGATCAAAATTTCCCTCTGGTAGGCGCCGGATCTCCTATTGGGCGCAGCACTTGATCCATACCCTCAAAAAAGTGGGGGGCCCCCTGAAACCCCAAAAGGCATTCTGACTAGTAAAAAACCCCATCAGGATAGGAAAGCAGTCTTCTTTTTAGTTTCCCTTTGGAGGGGGATCTCCCATCCCCCTTTGGGTGAGGCAAGTGTGCAAATAACCTCCCCGGGGCCTAACTGCTATTAATTATCTACCGAGGCATAGGGTAGGCCCCCACGTGGTATTTCATGAGTCTGCGATAACGTTGCAAATCTCCATTCTCCTTTGGCTTTGCAAGCACTATGGGGCTGGACCATCCACTTTGGGCCCTTCTCGATCACCCTGTTCTAGCATTTTCTGCACCTCTTTGGAAAGACCTCCCGGCGGCCTGGGGGACCTATAGGGCTTCAGGTTTACTCTCACTTTGGGGTCGTGAGGATCTCACTCTTTCACAGGGACGGCCGGGGGTATGGGTAAACGGGTCTCGATTCTTCTGCGCATTCCCACATTGTTGTTTTTTGGGGGGGGGATAGGGGTCTCTAGATTTTTACGGCTTCTATGTGGGCCTCTTTTGGTCACCAAGCAAGAACCCTCAGAGGCTCTCTCCTTCCAGGGTTTATAAAATTTTACGGGTAAACTGAAAGGGGTTTCCTCTTTCTGGCTGGGGACCTATAATTCACCTCCCCCACCTTTTAACTATCTCGTGGGGGCCCGCCACTTAGGAAAATTTGCTTTCAATGGGGGGTTACAATACTAGTACCCTGTCTCCCGGGTTAAAGTGCCTTTCCGGGCGGACCTTTTATAACTTGGGCCTCCTTTTTTGTGTTTGAAGAAGTGCTCCTTGAAAAATCGAAATCACCCTGGACATCCTTCCTCATTTGGGCCACATGCTCCACTACGCTCCTTGGGGGGGTACCCTCACCCCCCAAGTTTCCTTTGGGCCACATCTAAGAGTCCTTTGGATGTTCCCAACAAAACTCAAAGGGGAGAACCCTGTGGAGACGGGTACCCTTAATTAAAACATCAGGATGGTAAGAGGCACCCAATCCCGCCCCATCCTTCTCTACCATTTCCTCACAGGCCCTTCGGGGTCTTGTTAAACCGCTCAACGGCCCGGGCCTTGAGGATGGTAGGACTGAAGTGTGCAGCTGCGTAATTTTCAAAACCTTACAAAGCTCCCTCATTCCTTTCGACTAAGGTGTTCCTATGTTAAGTTCCGGGGGAATTCCGGGCCGGGAGAAACATAGAACCTCACTGCAATAAAACGGGATGGGGGGTTTCCTGAGAGGGGGGGCCTCTGGTAACGGGTGGGTAATCAACAATGACCAGGATTACTGGTGACCTCTCGTGACTTTACCAATGGCCCTCCCAATCCATCGCAACCACAAAAGGGCCCTCAATATTGTAGCGGAACCAGGAGGGCTACGGAAATGTCTAACGGGGATTTGCCTGGCAGGGGGACACATTGGCAGAAATCCCAAAATCTCCCGGTAACACCCGGCCCAATAGAAACGCTGTAGTATCCTCTCGAGCGTTTTTTTTGCCCCCCAAATGCCCCCTAACACGGGGTTGGGCCATATCCAGGCCCAACCCATAGAGCCCCGGGAAAACCAATAACTCCTACCCCTCCCCCCGATTTTGGTGAATCGTACAACAGGTCTTGATTCAGGGCAAAATGGGAAACCGACTCTCGGGGCCCCCCAAAACCCGGGGTAAACCCGTTTAGAACCGTCACATTTTCCCGGGCCCCTTTTTTGGGTCAATCCGAAGTTGGGGGCCAAAAATTTTGTCTAGAACCTTTAACCGGGAAGGTCGTCCATGAACCTCTTTCCCCTTTTCTCCCACCAGGAAATGAAAAAGGAACTCTGGAATTGTCTCAGTTCCCCCCCCGCGGCCTGGGCCAGCACCGGTGGGACTTGGGGAAGACGGTTTTCCCCCGAAGGGGAAAAAAAAAGTGGAAATAATTGATAATAATTTAAATTTTGTGGGGGGGGGGGGTTTTTTTGGGGGTTTTTTTGTTTGGTGGGGGGGTTTTTTTTTTTTTTTTTTTTTTTTTTTTTTTTTTTTTCCTGGGGGGCCAACAATAGGGGGAGCGAGGCCAAAAAGAGAGTGAAAAATAAACTCCCTGAGTCCAGAAATCCTGAGACCATGGTGCCATTCACTTAAGTTTTTCACATCGGGGGTTTCCCCCCCATTGGTTGAACACGCCTGCACGCTGGATTGCAAAGAGGGGAAATGGGGCGGGGGTTTCGCATCCCTGGCTCCGTGTGAGGGGGGAATAGCGCATAGGGCCGGCCCGACTCTCCAGACACAATATCTCTGGTCATTCTTTTTGGCACCGGTTTTGGGCCTCCCCTGCCTTGGCGCGACCCCCGGGGATCTTTGGGTCCTGGCTTTGTAGCCCAGTCTCTCCGGCCCTCCCAGTACAGGGATTTCAGGTTTCCCGGGGGGCCCCCCGACCCCCTCCATAGGTGGAACCTTTTCACCCCTCCCCACTAGGTCATCCCCGCCTGCGGCACCCTGCGCCACCCACACTGCACGAATTTACAGGAGTGCATAAAGCGGTCCATAACCACCCCTCCACCATTTTCCTGGGGAGCATTCTCGGCTGCGCCATTTTTGGACCAGATGTAAAAAAAGTCAAATAGCGCACCTCGAGGTTTGGCCTTTGTATGCCCCCCTGGGGTACCCTTGAGCCCGGGCCGTAAAGTAACCCCAAACGCGCCCGGATCTCGGCTTTTAATTTGGAACATTCCTTTGCGTCCTTAAGGGGGGTTAGTAGGCCTTTTGGGTCCCCAGTCAGATAAGGGGCCCGCACCCCAGCCCATTTCCCGGTGGTAGTCCTCCCGGCGGGGACTCGTTTGAACACTGTGAAGGGAAAGCCTCGATTCATCTTCCGGGGTCATCTTTTGGGGCTTTACTGACGTCCCCCTGGGCCCCATGTCCCCATCCGGACGGCGGGCTGGGTTTCCCGGGCCCCCATGGCATCCGTTTAAAATGGCCATCTGTTCTCAGCAGCTGGATCGTAGCTTGCTGGCCCGCAGGGGTTTAATGACCCCTTTTTGCTGTTCGTGGGTTGTCTCTGCGCCCCGCTGGCTTCCCCATGACTTTCTGCTCGCGCTGTGGCTTTTTCTGCTGCTGAATTCGCTTGAACCAGGGGCTTAACAGCTCCTCCATATTGCAGTTGTACTTTTACCCGACATTCACAGCGGACTGTGCCTGCTCCTCCACCATTGTGGGATGTAGCTCACCGGGAGCAAAAAAAAACACTGTTCACAGTGTACGTTTTTAAGCTTTGGCCCTTTTTTCAGCCACCGATTGTACGCCAAGAAAAGAAAAGCATACGGGCTTAACTTCAGCCCAACACAAAAACAAATCACATCCTGTAGATAACTCCAATCTCTGAATCCCGCTTTCTTGGTGTTTTTTCCCCCCAGATCAGGGGATTGGTATCCAGTGGGGCGGAAGGGTGCAGCTCGAACTTTCGTCTTTCCCCTCAGGGAACTTCTGACTGAAACCACCACCCCACCCACCCCCAAACTTCCCGCCTTAAAGGCCCCAAAAAACCCGGCCCGGGTGCCTGGGGGCAAACCCCCCCACCCCCTCTTTTAATTGCTCCAGTAAAGACTGACCCAGAAACGACTGCATCCCATCATGCTAACAAAACAAATGTCATACCATACGATATTTACGTACGGGTAACAGGTTTACTTCACCGAGATAGAAACTCGTGACCACGTATCGACCCCTCAATAACCACCTCGGCCTTCTCAACCACCCAAACCTGAAACAGGAATGGAAAAATTAAATTGTAAAACCACCCCCAACCTGAAAAGAAGTGGGCCTGAAACTTTAAAAACCACCCACAACCTAACGTAATGGGAGCCAAAGCGTAGAACCCCCCCCAACCTGAACAGGAAGTGGAAACTTGAAAAATGTAAAAACCACCCCAACCTGAACAGGAATGGGGGCCTAAAGCTGTAGAAACCCCCCACAAACTAACAGGAATGGAGCCTAAAGCTGTTTTAAACCCTCCCCAACCTGAACAGGGAAATGGAAGCTTGAATCTGTAAAACCACCCACAAACCTGAACAGGAAGGGGAGCCTGAAGCTGTAAACCACCCCCAAACCCGAAAAGGAAATGGGGGGCCCGAAACGTAGAACCGCCCACCGCCTGAACAGGAAGTGGAAGCTTTTAATTGTAAAACCACCCCAACCTAACAAAGTGGGAGCCTGAAGCTGTAAAAAAACCCCCAAACCTAACAGGAAATGGAAGTTTAATCTGTAAAACCACCCCCAAACCCGAACAGGAAAAAGGACCTAAACTGTTAAACCATCCCAACTTGAACAGGGAAATCACCTAACGCTGTGGTACACATTTCATTTTTCCCTGATTTTGCCACTTTTTTTTTTTTTTAATACTCATAATTGTGGGTTTAAACTACCCAAGCTCAGATAAAAATCATTGGGTAAGGTGAATAGAAAATGTGTTCTGTAAAAAACATGCATGTTAAAAATTATTTGGTATAAATTGTTTTCGGGATTCTCCAATACCGAAGTTTTAAAAAGGGGATTAATAAAACCCAAACAAACACTAGAGCCAGAAAGCGAGGTGCCGCACTTGGACCGAGTCGTGCACACATTGGCGTCTCACCCACAGACACACATTGGACCCCAAAGCCGTGAGGCCGGTGTTGATTCGAAACCAAAACTAAAAATGTTCTATTTAAAACTACATGATCCTTAATTCCTTGCAGAGTATCCAGAAACTGCTTGAAATTTAGGGGTTTGGAAAAAAACCACTGGAATATAAATGTTACAAGCCCAAAAGTTTTCTGTAAATGGCCAATGTCTGATCCAAAGGAAAAACAATAAAACCTAACTTTTAATAGATTTTGGAGAAAAATCACTAACCAGACCTAAAAAAGGGCCGTCGGGCCGGGTCTACAAAGGGGGACACCCCGGGGCCGGACGAGGTAATGGGGGCACATACATTTTTTTTTTTTTTTGGGGTGCGGTAAAAAATGGCATTTTCTTTTATTCTGTGGTCAGTGGGGATTCTGGTGATTTTTTTTTTTTTTTTGTTTTGCAGCCCATTTTTTGAGCCCGATAATTTTTTTATTTTCCCTCCGGACTGTAGGAGGGGAGGGAATTGCAGTTACCCTTGGGCGTATTTTTGGATTCCTATGACTTTTTATCACCCTTTATTACAATTATTAGTGAGGTCAATCAAAAAAAACCTGAAATTTTTGGCGCGCAGGACATATAAGGGTTGATATTAACAAACCAGACGGTTACTCACTTTCTTTTCAAGGGGATTTCCCAACACATTTTTGCATTAAACCCCCCTTGAATAATGGAAAGACCGTGCAAGCGCGGCATTTCTCTGTTCACACAAGGGGGTTTTAGGGGTCCATTTTATTTTGGGCAGATGACAACCACATTGATGAAATCCATCATATACCATAAAATTTCTGTGATAGGACAACACCTGTAATAAAAAATAAACTCCGCTCCTTCCGGGTGAATTCCTAAACCCTCCCGGCGGGAACCCTTTTCTTTCCATTTCCACACTTTTTTTCCGATGATAAAAGGAACAAATTTTTCCCGTGATTTGATTCACTGTAAAACCAAATTTCCTCTGTAATTTTGCTGACTGGCCGAGACCACGAACGAATCCCTCGAGGATCCGCCCCACCGCTGTTTTCTGCCCTCGTCCAGGGGGCCACTCTGTTTTATGAAGGTAAATTAGCCCTTTCTTTTATTTTTTTCCAGATTTGGGCATTTTTATGGTGCCGATTCTCTTTTTTCCCCCCTCACACTTCTTTTTCCGAGCTCTTTTTGCTTTTCCCTTTCCATCTTTTACTTCACCTGGAAAATCCTTTGGGTAAATCTGCATGTAACCACTTTGTCCCTTGGGACATCTCCTTATATTCGGGCCCTTTTCCATAGGGGAGGGGCAGGTTACTGATGGAAGCCCCATAATAACCATGGATTTTTGCTGTCTATTGGATATGAAAGCTTTTGCGTGCCAATGCTAAAAGCTCACTATATTTACTATTTTGCCATAGGCAAACTTAAACTCTATCATTTCCATCTATAAAAAACTAAAAAGTAACTTTTTTATTATAACATTAACCTCTATACACACTATTTTTAAAAACTGATTTCTAACTCACCATTTAACCCTTTCTATTCTAAGGAAGGGGGTAGCTCCTTTTTTTATTATCAAATCTGGTGAGCACCACCCTTTAAAAAAGCCTTAATATACAGCAATTTACTAACTCCGTAAGGGATCCCAAGCCTCCACTTGGGAAGTTTCCCCCACTAATGGACACAAAAACAAAAAGGGCCCCCCTTTGACACAGCGGGTGACACTGAACAAGGTGAAAATCACAATTTAAAACGTCATGCCTGAACCCCCCCAACATGTTTCACCCCTTTTTTTGTTTATAGAAGAGAAGGGTTTTAAGTTTTCCTTGGCAAAATAGAAATGTAGTGATCAAAAATCATCTCTTTCCTTTCGGGTTCCCATTTTTTTGGAGACTATTTGACAAGTGCTAAAAGGGGGACAAATCTAGGTTTTAGGATTTCTGGACCATTTCGGATGTCTTTTCATCTTCAAAAGCCTTTACTGGGATACAAAATTTTTGATTGCCCTAAAGGGGTTTTCCCACTTTAAATTGATAGCATATGGGGATACCCTAAGTCAGATAGGTTAGCCCCCTCGGCTGTATTCAGAAATCGAAAACAAGAATTTTTTTGGGGACATCCCTTGCTCGTACATTTTTCGGGGAGAAAAACCCCTTTAACTATGTCTCTTAAAACCCACACCTTCCCTGGTGTCTAGTGTAGGATTCGGGGCTCTCACCGCCCGGCCCGGGGGTTTGATTCCGGGCAGGGAATTTCATGTTTTTTGATTATTATTTTTTTTTTTAAACTGTTGCAGAACAATTATATATTATTTAAAAAAAATTAAAATTAATCTTTTTTTTTTTCATAGGGGTTTAAAAAAAATAAATTTTTTAAAATAAAAATTTATTTTAAATTTTTTAAATTTTTTTTTAAATTTTAAATATTAAAAAACAATATTTTTAATATTTTTAACATTTAATATTTAAAATAAACCCCTTTTTTTTTATTGGGTTGGGTTTTAAAGGGGGGGTTTTTATTTAGGAATTTATGTTTTTTTATTATTATTTTTTTTTTTAATTTAGAAAATTATATATCATAAAAAAACCAACCCAAAAAATTAACTGTAGCTGCTTTTCATAGTAACCTAAATAAAAAAAACACCTTTCGTAAGAAGGGACAACCCCATTTTTTGGGCCTTTAAAAGGGTTTTTCTCCTAAGGATTGCTGCTTTTTATGTTAAAGATCGCAAAAACAAGTCACTTTTCAATATATGCCATTAACAGTGTCCCCCTATTCCTAGATATCCCCTCTTGTATGGGCTCATCAGCTCATCAGCGCTATAGCACAGACCTGTTCGACTCCATGATGGGCTGCCACCTGGTCCTATAGCACAACCTGTCCATTCTCCTGATAGGTTTCCACACTGGTCGCATCTACAGACCTTCCTCTCTCCTGATGGGCTCCCAGCATTGTTGCTATAGCACAGACCTACTGTAGCCTATAAACCAGAAACAGCCCCCAAATTTTAAAAAATAAACCAAAAAGCAACTGATTAAGAGGAATCAATGGGGGTGAAAAACCCCTTTAAAAGGGGGTTGTCCCACTTCGACATTAAAGGAAAAATATCGCTAGGTATCCCACCAATGTCAATGGGTTTTGGCGTGCTCGGTCAACTCAAAACTCCCCCCGATTTAAAGGGAAGATCTTGCCAAAAAAAACAAGCAGTTTGGGGGCTCATTCTTAAGACGGGCAGTCCCACAATTTTGCCATAAAAGGCTGATAAAACGCCCCTTTTAACTATTGACCCACATTTTTCTTCAGTCTTCCCGGGTGGGCTTTTTTTAGGGTTTAGCCTCTCACTGCCAAAATTGTTTAAAAACAGGGTCAGGAAAAAAAATTTTTTTTTTTTTTCCCCAAACAATCTCATCTTCCCTAGTGTTAGGGTTCAATTTATTCCCCCAGTAAAGCATTTTTTTTTTTCCTTTTTTTAAAACTGTTGCAGAACAATAATTATAAAAAATTACATTTGATTTTAAACAACAAGGGGAAGAACTGACCCCTAAACTTCCTCGGTCTACAATTACCTTTTGAAGGACAACTTACCATTTCTGATTGGCCTTAAAACCTTTTTAAAGGGCCCAGCCTGTTTTTTACCTTCCTGACCCCCCCCTATTTTTTAAAACTGGCATAGTCCTTATGTGAAATAACTTTTTCACTTTTACCAGCCATGGATTCAGAGATTGTTTTATCGTGACACATTGGCTTTTAAATTAGTAAAATTTTACCATACAATCCTTTTTTTTGTGAAAAATATCAAAAATTTTATAAAATTTTTTAAAAATTGCATTTTGAAGTTTCAAAATTTTTTCTGCAAGACAGATAATTATTCCCCACAAAAAATTTATAACAAACATCACCATATGTCCCTAAGGTTGGGAAACATTTTTTAAATTTCTTTTTTTTTTTTTACGACATAAGGGGTTTAAAATTTA
>JAODAL010086363.1:0-10273 GCA_025379985.1 Phyllomedusa bahiana
GGGGGGGGGTTTTTCCCGTTTTGGGTTTTTTTTTTTTTTTGGTTTTTTTTTTTTCGATGGGGGGGTTTTTTCTATTTGTGGGGGTTATTGTTGTTTTTTTTACAGGTTTCCCTTTTGGGGACTAGTCGGTTTTCGTGGACTACGTGGGGACAGTGTTGGTCTATTTCTTAATAAAAGGTTTAAACGGGGGTCGGGTCTCGGGAGGTTTTATTTAAATAAAGTTTTTTTTCCTTTTTCTGTGTTGTTTTTTTCCCATTTGACCCCCATGATAGATGGGGGTATCGGATGACGCCTCCCATTACAAACCTGGGGCTTGGGGTGTCATCAGGGGTGTTTTTTGTTGCCATGGCTGACACAACCCCCCTGTCACATTACCCCAGTACCCACTAACCAGGTTTTTTTGGGAAGAGGGGGAAAAACCTCATAGAGGGACCCTCTAATGTGGGGTTCCCTTTTCTGGACAGCTGCAGGCGGTATTTTTAAAAATGGGAAAAACCCGTTATCGATGGTTTTCCCCTTTCCCTGATAGTTCAGGCTGCCGCTGGGGTTTTACCCTGGCTGGGTTATGGGAAATTTGGGGGGGCCCCCCCGTCTTTTTTTTTTAAAAATTTGTTTTTTAGTCAGAATCGTACACGGGAAACCACTGTAACTTTACGGGGAGGTGCCCCTGGGGGATTCTCAAAAAATGAATATTTTAAAAAAAAAAATAAACAACGTGGGGCCCCCCCTGATTTCCAAAACCCCGCCAGGGTAAAACCGACAGCAGTACCTGATACTATCAGAATGGGAAAAACCAGGATACTGGTCCCTTCCTATTCAAAGAAAACCCAGCCCGCAGCCCCCCCAAAGCGGACCCTCAACAAAGCGTCACTCTGACGGTTTCCCCCAGCTTTCCGGTACCCCCCTGGTGCGTTGATATTGAGTTTAATTGACCGGGTTAGTGTCGGCCTTGGGGTGACAAAAACTGCCGCAGGCTGACACCAAGCCCAAGCGATAGTAATGAAGAGGCGTCCATGAGACACCTCCATTACTATCACTGGAAAAAATGGGAAACAAATACCACAGAAACCAAATAAAAAAGCACTTTATTTAATTAAACTCCCTGACGCCGGCCCTCGCTGACCATGTGAGTTTATAAATAGATGCTATGCTGGTCCGACGTAGTCTAATGAATCCAATAGTATTATACTCCATCCCCTGCACCCCTGAAGGTCACGGCTGTGGCTGATCATCTGGGGGTGCTGGGAATGGACCACAATCTCTGGGGGTTGGTCTGTTCCCCCCCAGGAGATTGTGTTGTAAGCTGTGGCCTTTACCTCCTCTTCACCCCTGTGGCCTAGTGTCAAGACAAAATACAACCCTCAAATATCAAGAATAATCCGGCCTTTCATAAAAACATATGACTTTATTCTATAAATCTTTAAAAGCATACATACATCCGCTCTCTTCGGCGTTTATGCAGTAACGTAAACATTGATATGATACTTAAGTTTAGTTGCGGCAGGACGCCGTTCAGCTACAGAGTCCATAGACCATCGCGGTCTTAATCCCAACAGGGTTTCCCAGGAGGTACGCCAAGAGCCCGGTCTAAGTGCACGTCAGACAGCGACGTTTCGAGGCAATGTTGCCTCTTTCTCAAGCATGCGCAAATCAATAGAGGCGTTCCTTATAAAGGAATGCCAGCTCAGCAACAACAACAATAAAAACAATGAAAAGAATAAAAACAATAGAAACAATGCACGCTGCAGCCACTTACAGAAACACCTTCAGGCCAAAGTTTTCATTAATGCCTTTGGGTGCTAGTGAATCCATATAGTGTATCCAGAAAGTCTTTCTCTGTAACAATTTTCTGACAATCTCTGTGGACTCACACGTAACTCTCTCCAATATACACCACTTCAACTCCGCTAGCCCATGTCTCTCATTGATCCAGTGTCGGGCTAGAGAGGTTTCACCGTGTCTACTGCCCTCATCCTTGGCACCACCATCTTTTTTCTTATATTGGCGGATAACCGACCTATGTTCATTAAGGCGGATTTTTATCTGCCTGGTGGTCTGCCCTATATACGTCTTCCCACAAGGGCATTTAATCATGTAGACAACATTACAGCTGTCACATGTATGAAAACCATGAATTTTAACTGGGAAACCTTTTGTGGGATGTGAGATAGAATCTCCTTTGATGATAGAGGAGCAATTTTGGCAGCGTAGACACGCAAAAGTTCCAGACCTTGCGGATTTGATACCCTTGTCTGGTTTATCCTTTTTTGCTATGTCAGATTTAATTAAGTGTTTGACCCAGCGTTTTATCATTCCTGAAAATCCATTTCGGTTTATCTTTAAACAGATACCCAAATTTTGGATCAGATTGTAATATCTTCCAATTTTTAAGAATAGATCTTTGAATCAGTGTAGAATGAACATCATACGTGCAGACATAGGTAAAACGCTTGTCATCTTTCTTACTCCTAGTGTTTTTTAACAGGTCGGCACGGGGTATACATGCAACTTCAAGACCCATCCTTGTAACCTAAGTCCTGTCATATCCTCGCTCAACAAATTTTCTTACCAGTTTTTCCATATTTAAAGAGTATTGCTCATCATTAGAGCAGATTTGCCTTGCCCGTATAAACTGCGATCTACAAATTCCTCTAAAGGTTTGAGGGGCGTGTTGGCTATTTCTTTGTAATACATTGTTACAATCTGTTGTCTTAGTAAACAGGGTGGTGGTTAATGTATTGATTTCTTTTTGTACCCATACGTCCAAATATGCAATGGCATCACTATCCTTTGCAATGGTAAATTTAATCAGTGGGTGAACACTATTGATCTCGTCGACGAAGTGGTCCAACTCTCTGTCAGACCCAGTCCAGAGGAGGAACACGTCGTCGACGTATCTAAGCCAGCATTTGACCCGATGGTACAGGGCATTCTTTTTGACGAATTCTCTTTCAAAATGTTGCATGTAATTATTAGCTTAGCTGGGGGCCGCTGGGGTCCCCATAGATGTCCCTTGTAATTGCATAAAAAACGTGTCCCCAAACCTAATAAAGTTTTGGTTGAGGATAAAATCCAGCAGTTGCATCAAAAATGCGATCTCTCTATTAGATAAATTAGGGTCAAGGCAAAGAGCCTCTCTCACTGCCTGGACACCTTCTGTGTATGGAATATTTGTGAACAGGGACTTGATGTCTAGAGTGCATAGATAGGTAACCTCGGTGCAATCAACATCCTCTAGAGTTCTCAAAAATTGACCTGTGTCCTGTAAGTTATTAAGATCTTTCTTAACTATTTTTTGTAAATAGGAATCTAGGTACACAGCCAGAGGCTCCAACATAGACCCAATTCCAGACACAATTGGCCGTCCGGAGGGGGACTGTAAAGACTTATGGATCTTTGGGACAATATACAGGATAGGAACTCTAGGGTTAAATTTAGTCAAAAGCTTTCTTATACGTTCATCTATAATACCCTGTGTAACAGCATCCGACAGGACCATCTCAATTTTTGCACTAACCTCCTTAGTGGGGTCTGAGTGTAATTTTTTATAGACTAATGGGTCCTCAAGCTGCGAGACTGCCTCTTTTAGATATTTATCAGTGTCCATAATGACCGAAGCTCCCCCCTTGTCAGCTTTCTTTATGACAAGAGAGGGGTCGTTCTTAAGTTGGACCAATGCCTGTTTTTCTCGCTGGGTAAAGTTATTCCCTTTCCACTTTTTAATCCCCTCCCAACACTGTGTAACTTCTTGTGTGACCAACTGTTGAAACACATTCAATGTGGCACTATTGACTTCAGGATCGAACTGACTTCTATTTCTTAACTTTAAGGGTAACTTATCATAGACCATAGAGCTATATTTTTCATGTGAAAAAAGACATTTTTAATATGATATTTCTACAGAATTTATAGAAGTCAGTAGTGAAGTCAAATAGGTTAGTCTCCTGGGTGGGAACATAGTTTAGCCCCTTCTCCATAACAGCCAATTGAGCAGGGGTAAGAGACTTAGAAGAGATGTTACATGTTATAGAGGGTAGAGTTTCTTTCTGTTCCTGGTGCCCCTCCGAACCGAAATAGTCGCGTTGTTTGGAATGGGGCCTCTTGCTCCACGTGATCTGTCCATAATATTTGCCTCTTCTAAAAAATCCTGGTTGTTCTGGCTCCCTCGCTGGCTATTTGTAGATCTGTCAGATTGCTCATCCGTGCCTGATGACACATAACTATTCTGATCGTAGTATCTTCTGTTGCGATTGCGTATGGTTCTTCTTTCCCCTGCCCAAGTATACACTCTATTGAGGACATAATCTTTTGTATCCCTCTCGAACTTCTTGAGCTGAGTCAACACTTAATTAAATCTGACATAGCAAAAAAGGATAAACCAGACAAGGGTATCAAATCCGCAAGGTCTGGAACTTTTGCGTGTCTACGCTGCCAAAATTGCTCCTCTATCATCAAAGGAGATTCTATCTCACATCCCACAAAAGGTTTCCCAGTTAAAATTCATGGTTTTCATACATGTGACAGCTGTAATGTTGTCTACATGATTAAATGCCCTTGTGGGAAGACGTATATAGGGCAGACCACCAGGCAGATAAAAATCTGCCTTAATGAACATAGGTCGGTTATCCGCCAATATAAGAAAAAAGATGGTGGTGCCAAGGATGAGGGCAGTAGACACGGTGAAACCTCTCTAGCCCGACACTGGACAATGAAGACAGGCTAGCAGTTGAAGTGTGTATTGGAGAGAGTTACGTGGTTCAAGATTGTCAGAAATTGTTCAGAGAGAGGCTTTCTGATACACTAATGGATTCACTAGCCCCAAAGCATTAATGAAAACTTGGCCTGAAGGTTTTCTGTAGTGCTGCAGTTGCATTTTTTTCTATTTTTTTTTCTTTCATTGTTTTTATTTGTTGTTGTTGACGGCTTTCCTTATAGAACGCCTCATTTGCGCATGCTTGAGAAAGAGGCAACTTTGGGCCTCGAAACGTCGCTGTCTGACGTGCACTTAGCCCGGGCTCCTGGCGTACCTCCTGGGAAACACTGTTGGGATTAAGACCGCGATGGTCTATGGACTCTGTAGCTGAACGGCGTCCTGCCGCAACTAAACTTAAGTATCCCATATCAATGTTTACGTTACTGCATAAACGCCGAAGAGAGCGGATGTATGTATGCTTTTAAAGATTTATAGAATAAAGTCATATGTTTTATGAAAGGCCGGATTATTCTTGATATTTGATGCACTTTGGGATTGAGAGTTCCCAAATCCGTGCCAACAGGATACTAAGTCAATTTAAGTGGCTAGTTCTCTTATAAAAATACAACCCTCACCTTACACTCTATAACCCCCTGACCACTGCCTGTTACCCATACTCCCCTACTCCATCTATCAGCATATGAGGAGTTTGTACAGAGGTGGGATTTGGTAGGGAGGTGCTGGAGAAGTGCAGAGTCTAAGATGTTTGTGTGGTTAATTCTGCAGGGACGAGGCCGGGAGAAGTGGTCATGGTGATCTGGAAGGAATGGAGAAAGGGAACGACTCCCAACAGAGAAGACGTCACCTGTGAGTCACTAAATTGTATTGTACTGTCATCCCTTATATGTCTGCAGAGCCTGTGTACAACTGGTATCTACCCCCATATGGTCACTGTATGGTGGTATATACAGTCTTCAGAGCCTGTGTACACTGGTACGTACCACTATATGGTCCATGTTTTTCGGTGGGTATATACAGTCTGTAGAGCCTGTGTACAACAAATGCTATCTACCCCCATATGGTCACTGTACGGTGGTATATACAGTCTGCAGAGGCTGTGTACAACTGCTATCTACCCCCCATATGGTCAATGTATGGCAGGAATGTTGATAGGAGTGTAATGGTTCATATTCAGGATCAGTATGGCTGTATTATTCAGTCACTATGTGATGGGGTATGTGGTCTGGTGTTGTGGTATTATTCGTTACTATGTGGTCAGGGTGGTGGAATTATTCAGTTTTTTATGTAGGGTGATATGTGGTCATGGTATTATTTAACACTATGTGGTGGTGATAGTGGTCATGGTGTTGGGGTATTTTCAGTTACTATGTGATGGTGATTTGGTCATTTGTTGGGGTATTATTCTTTTACTATGTGCTGGTTTATGTCATTTGGTGGGGGAATTATTTGATCTTTTAGGGGTATCATTGATAATATTAATTTTGGTGGGGTTATTAACAGTACGGGTATTTCTCCTTGTACAGGGGGTATTTTGGTCATGTATGACTATTATATAGCGGTATCATCCACAAACATTGTCTGCAGCTATTTGTATGGATCTCTGATATAAATCATTACTTTTATATAAATAATATTTAAGCCCTATGGCACCACTTTTGTGTTCCCGCGGGTCTTTGGGGGGCGGGGCATGATTTTGTTTGGGGTGTGGTTTGGCTGTCCGGGTTTGATGTCATTTGTTTGGGTGGGGGTCGGGGTGGGGCCCTGATATATGCATTTGTTTGGGGGGGCCGGGCGGGGCAATGTGTCCCTATTTGCAATCTCTAAATGTGTCATGTGTATAAAGCAATTCAATGCTTCAGCCCAGAATGATCACACCAGCAGCCGAGAGTGAACAGGAGCGTCCTGGAGGTAAGTATAAATCTTAGCTTCTATTTTTACTCATACCCCGATGGACAAACAAGAGTGTTAGGCCCCAGAGTACCCCGTTAAGCAGCCAAGCAGAGAGGTGACAGGGGAGGGGGCCAAATTACTTTGTAAATAGGGAAATCTGTCAGTTATGGGGGTTCGTTTGTTCCAAATTCATTTTAGGTGCTGTGTATAATTCCAGTTTTGAGCAGCAGATAAAGGGGACCCCTGTCTATCAGCCGGCAATAGACAGGGCAGACTGGGCACAGAAGAACAGCCCTACTCATAGGTACATTTTAGGTGCCAACTAGAGAAAGAACCAAGGAGCAGGAGGCACAGAGATAACAGGACGGGGACAGCCAGACACGAGGAGAAGAGAGACAGACAAGAAAGAAAAACAGGTGGGGGTTTGGGGTTGTTGGAGAGAAGGACCCCAGTGAAAGGACCAAGTAGACAATGTCCACAGTCATCAGGTGCCAGCACCTTGCACACCTGGGCTGGGTTGGAACGAGGGGGAATGCAAAAAGATGTCTAAAAGACAAGTGCCTTTCCCATTATCTGTAATGTCCACAAGTACCAGTGCGTGAGTAAGCCTGAGTTTTCCCTGGGTTGCAGTTGTCTGTTTTCAGTTTTTCTATGCTGGTGCACCCCCAAAACTGCTGTTTTTAACAATCATACTCTGCGCTCCCGTGTTCCCTTTAAAAAATACCCCTCAGCAGCTGTGGGATGCACTGCAGTCAACATGACTCCAGATACCTAAGACACCTTCCAGGACCTTACTAAATCATCCTAACCCGTCTAGCTGCTGTCTGTGCTGCACACAGCAATTACTGTGGATATTAGCTGGTGGTCATAGTAATGTGACTCTACTGTGTATGTACAGTATACTAGCAAAGTTACCGGAATTTGCACAAGTTTATTTAGGTCACTGCACTGGTTGCTCATCCAGTACAGGATACAGTATAAACTCAGCACTCTCACCCAAAAAAAGCTCTCCCACAGCGTGTTTCCTCCCTACATTCTCCCCCCTGTCTCTGTTACCGCCCTACCCGTGCTCTCCGCTTGTGATGTATCGACTACATTCCTCAATCCCCCGAACCCCCCTGCCCGCCTACAAGTTTCACACGTGCGGCCCCAATTCTCTGGAATATGTCCCGGGGCGATCAGGCAATTCATAACCCCTCACAGTTTTGGGGGCCCCGGAAAAATCAAAATGTAAAAGGTGTGCAATCTAAATATACTTTAAAAACGTAGTTTGGTGCCACTGAAAGGCAATGACATACATTAAAAAAATAAATCTGGACACTAAAGACAAAGTAAAACCTCAAGTTATATGGGAAATATGGGGAAATGCTTTACAGTAAGGAAAATATGAAAAACCGGGGGACTCTTGTTTACTTTTTTGACGAATTGTTTTAAAAGTCACCCCCAACACGTCAAGGGGTTCCCAGAGCAGGGAAGTCCCTACACAAAAACATGTTACCTTGCTAGGGCCATTTCGCGCCACTTTTCCCCGGGAGTGATAGGACCTGCAATTAAATTTAAACCTCCCGGATTTAAATGAGGTGGTTGAGTGCAGCTCCCAATGAGATTGCATCTCCCAAATAGACTAAAAATGTAAAAGGCTGTAAAATCTAATTTTACTTTGAAAAGTGCATAGGTGCCCCTTAAAAGGCAATGACTTTCATTAATCTTTAAATCAGTGGAAAACCCAAAGACAAGTAAAACCAAAAGGTTATATAGGAATAAGGGAAATTGCTTTACAGTAAGGAAAAATATGAAAAACCTGGGACTCTTTTTTTTACAGATTTGATCGAAGATTGTATTAAGTCCCTCCCAAACGTAAAGGGTTCCCCAAAAGGGTGAGTCCCTACACTAAAACATGTTACCTTGCTAGGGTCCATTAAAAGGCTCCACCCCCCCAGGGTTGGGGAACCCCTGCAATTAAATTTAAACCTGACGGTTTTAAAATTTTGTGGTTTGAGTGCAGCAACCCAATTTGGATTCCCACCCCAAAAAATAGACTACAAAATGTAAAGGCTGTGAAACTAATATTACTTTGAAAAGTAAGATAGGGGCCATAAAAGGCAATGACAACTTTTAAATACATAAATCAGGGGCACCTAAGACTAAGAAAACCCTAAATTTATATAGGAAATAGGAAATGCTTTACAGTAAGGAAAATATGAAAAACCTGGGAAATTTAGTTTACAGTATTTGATCAAAGATTGTATTAAAGCTCTCCCCCCAAACCGTCAAGGGGTTCCCGAGCAGGTGAGTCCCTACACTAAAAGTTACCTTGTTTGGAGCCCATTCAGATGCCATTTTTCCCAGGAGGTTTGGAACCTGCAATTAAATTTAAACCTGCACGGATTTAAATGAGGTGGTTGGGGCAGCAAGCCATGGATTACAAATCTCCCAAATAGCTACAAAATGTAAAAGGCTGTGCAATCTAATTATACTTTAAAAAACGAAAGATAGGTCCCACATGAAAGGCAATGACATACATCTAATACATAAATCAGTGGCACAAAAGCTAGAAAACCCTAAGTTATATAGGAATATGGAAATGTTTACAGCTAGGAAAAATATGAAAAACCGGGGGGAATTTGTTTACAGTTTTTGATCGAAGATTGTATTAAGCTCACCCCCAAAAGTCAAGGGGTTCCCCAGACCCCAGGTGGCCCCTACCAAAAACTTTTTTCCCCTTGTAGGAGTATTCGCCCCATTCAGCTTTAGGTGCATGATTTATGTATTGATGTATGTCATTGCCTTTCAGTGTGCCCCTTGCTTAGTTTTCAAAGTATTTTTTAGATGTGCACAGCCTTTTACATTTTGTTTTATTTGGGAGATGGCAATTTTTGGCTTGCTGCACTAAAACCACTCATTTAATCCGTGCAGGTTAATTAAATTTGCAGGTTCCTATCACTCGGGGGAAGTGGCAGTCTGAATGGCCCCTCCTAGCAAGGGGTAACATGTTTTTTGTTAGGGAAATCACCTGCTCTGGGAACCCCCCTTTCGTGTTTGGGAGGTGAGTTAATACAATCTTCGATCAAAATACTGTAACTAAGAGTCCCCGGTTTTTTCATTTTTCCTTAGCTTAAAGCATTTCTATTTCATATAAACTTTAGGTTTTATTAGTCTTTTTGTGTGCCAAAGATTTTGTATTAAAGTATGTATTGCCTTTCAGTGTGCCCTATGCTTACGTTTTCAAAGTAAAATTTGATGTGCACAGCCCTTTTTTCATTTTGTTTTGTCTTTTTGGGAGATGGCAATCTCTTTTCTTGCTGCACTCAACCCTCATTTAAATCCGTGCAGGTTAATTCAATTGCGGTTCCTATTTACTCCCGGGGGAAGTGGGAGTCTGAAAGGACCCTGCAAGGAACATGTTTTATGTAGGGATCACCTGCTCTGGGAAAAACCCCTTTACGTGTTGGAAGGTGAGTTTTAAAACAATTTCGATCAAAAATACTGTTTTAAAATAAAAAGTCCAGGTTTTTCTTTTTTCCTTAGCTGTAAAGATTTCCTATATTTTATTAATTTTAGGGTTTTTCTTTGTCTTTAGTGTGCCCCGATTTTTTGTTTAGATTTGGCCCCGAAAATCATCTTTTTGGGTTTGGGCCCCCTAAGTCCCCAACTGCCCCCCCAAACCAC
>JAODAL010086364.1:0-10272 GCA_025379985.1 Phyllomedusa bahiana
CCAACTTTATGCCACAGCAGCTGCAAAAAAGGCCCCCGAGGGGGAAAGGGCCCAATTTAGATGCAAGAACAATGCACATTTTAGTAGGATATAACAAGTTGGTGGTTTTTTGCTATCTAGCGCTACTATGTATGTTTTTCTGAAAACAGGGGCCACTACTTTTTTATATTTTTTGCTACTTATATTGCTTTTTCCCGTTTCCATAAATTAAATTTTTGGGGGAGGTTTTACCATATTTTGCCATGGGAGCCTATGAATTTTAGTTACACTTTTGACCAGTGTATTACATCCATTTTTTTTCAATGGGGGAAAAAAAGTAAGTGGGGATAAAAAGGGACAAAAAGGGGCGACCCCAGGGGCACATTTTAATTGGTCATTTTTTTCAGAGGGGTTTTGGGGTTTTACAAACCGTCTGAAAATTGTCATGCACCGCTCCCCCATAGACTGCACAGATTTTCTGTTGGACGTTTTATTACACCGCTGGCGCAGAGAAAAACTTAGAATATGTTCATTCTTGCGCCCGGTTTTCAGGCGGAATATGAACATGTGGGTGCGAAGGGGGACGGGTTGAATCTGCAAACCGCAGACAAAGCCGTCCCATTAGCCAAAAAAGACCAAATACCGGTCGGAATTTCTGATTCACACAAAAATGAACTAAAAGTCGTAAATAGTGCTCATAGAAACTTTTCCTCACCACCCCTGCTCTTTGTATCCACTTTTTAAACCCGGGTTTCATCCCAAATGTCATCAAGGGGCAAACACCTAATCATTTTGTCGACCAAACACCATTTGATCCCAGTGACCTATTTAAGAAGGCAAGGGCATCCGACACATATATGAGTGTTAGCACTTCACATTGCCTTTCTTTTATTCAGTACCATTTTGCCCTTTTCCCACTAGATTTTTGCCCAAGTCAGCTTTTCTATTTTCCTTTTCTTTTGGGTTCCCATTTTCTGATTACACCCCGACCCTGGATTTTTGCCCCTACGGGCCCCCCCATTTTCTGATTTGTTTTTGAAACCTGGATTTTTTTCCCTGCTTCGGGCCCCTTGATCCCTGGGTTCAGCTCAGGTTCTGTCTCTTTTACTTTCCAGTTTTGTGACCTCACTTTGGTCCTGAACTCTTGATACTTGTCTAGTTCAGTCTCTTCTCACTTTATTAAAGGCCTCAATCTCATTCTAGAGACAACATTCCAGCCCTGTGACCATACTTGTCTCTCCATGTTCCAAAACTGTGAGCATATTACACTCCTTTTTCCCCAATTTACTGTTTTTTTGTCATCGCTGCGGGAAATTTCAAACCAACCTAATGGTAACTTTTATGAAAACCGGGGTGACCTGGGGACCCACAAAAACTGCAAACCCCAAATACCTCCTTACTGGGGTTAGGGGTAAAAAACAGGGAATCCTTAGACATCCATCTAGCCAAGGCAAAACAGTTTGCAGCCTTAAAGGGGTTCTCCAGGATTATCTTTTTCGTCTGGATTTTTAGTTTGGATTAATATTAAACTTTGTAATTCATACTTAAAATAAATCATTAAAAATGATTTACCTGTCCTTCTGTACAGAACCAGGCAAAGAACCCTGTCCTCCCCTCCCTTATATGCTCTAAAAACCTTGTGACATTCATTGATCACGTGGTCTCACTGAACAAAAAAAATCTTGCCCTTTGGATGGGGCCTTAAACCCAGGCTCAGCTCGGGAAACCCCTCCCGTGGGGGGTTGGGTTTTTGCCCTTTGGGGCAGGGGTTTACCCGGGCCCTGCTTTTCACTTTTTAACACCCGGGTAGATTGAAACTGAATAAAAGTAAATACTTTAGAATTTTCCCAGGGGGAATGGGAACTTTTATCTTTGATCCCCGGGCAGGGCTTCCAAAAAAGTAATTGGACAAATGACAGCAGTTCAGATCTGGGGGGTGGAGTACTGCTGTCCTGAAAATGGTGACTGCAGCTCTGGACACTTTATATAATGACTCATGAGTCCTAGTTATTATCATTATCATGACAGCAATTTTCAGAGCTTGGGGGAAAAAAACACACTAAAGTCACACATTGGGCTAGCAGTTTATTTAACCCCCGTGGGGGGAAGTCCTATAATTTCAGTGCAGTCTGGGAAATTGTATAAAAAAGATGCTAAGGGAAAACGGACATTCCCTCAAAAAGGGAATTTTTACTGCAAAAATTGGATCTTTAAAGAAAATGAATAAAGGGGAACAAAAGAAAAGTTTAAAAGGGAAAACATAAAGGGAGTGGAATTTGCTTTTTCTTTTTAATAAAAAATGCTATTTATAGTTCAAAAAAATTTTTTTAAAAATCCCATCTAAACCCCTTTTTAAAAACTACTTTCTAATCAAAATTGGGTTTTTGGAAAGGGTGAAATTGGTAGAAAAGTTTAATAGCAAGCATCTAACCCTAATACCATTCACTAGAATATGAAAAAAAAATATATTGTTTTTTCCCAATCCCCTTGTTTTTTTTCGCCCAAAAAATGATATCAAAAGGGAAAACAATTTAAAAATCATCAGCACTGGTTTAAGGGGTGAAGGGGAAAAGGGGGGGAGACTCTCTTCAAATTTAAAACACTTTCCATTTGCCAACCCGGCACATTTTTGTGTCGATGGGACCAAAGTAAAGCACAACGTCCCCCCCATAGTTTTGCTGCCCTGAAAAACCCCCAAACAAAACTTTCAAAAATCCCCCCCCCCCTTATTTAAGTCGGTAGGTTGATGGCTGATCCTTTTTAAAAGGAAAAGGGGATTCCCCGGGGTTTTGCTTTTTTTGTGACAACTTGATTTCCAAATTTAGACAAACACAAAGAAATAATGATATGTCTTTGTCACAAAACAGGCATAAATAGACCCAAATATAAAACCATGTATAAAAAGAAAAATTATATAATAAGTACAAAAACAAGAAAAACAATTAAATCTCTGTATTATCTAGACCAGACACACTTTTATTCTGCACTCCTAAAAATTTGGGTAACCCAAACCTGAAAATCAATGCATTTTCCCCAAAATATGGTCACATTGTGCTAGTGTAGCTTTATGAAGCCCCAAAACATTATTCTTATCCTTTATTTTTACACTTACTGCCATGTCCCTTTTACAAAATAAACCCCCAAACTTTAAAAACCCAGGGTACCCTAAACTCATCAATAAAGGGACCATAATTCCCCCAAAATGCACTTTTAACTCCCAGTAAGGGCCCCTCATCTGGGTTAAATTTCTTCCAAGGCTAAAAGACCATCTTAGTTTTCCCTTAAAAGCAAACAGTGAGGGGTTTCCCGTTTTTATAATTACAAAAGGGGAGGGATCTTGAAAAATTGAATTTTTTTTTTTAAAAATTTCAAACAAAGGGGGGTTTTCCAGGCCCGGGCCCTGGCGACTTTCTTGGCTTTGGGGCGCTCCCCTTTTGGGGGCTGGGAAAATTAAACCCCCAGTGGGGGGCGAGTTCTGGCCCAAATTTTTAAAAAATGTAAACGGGGCACAGAAAAGAAAACTATAAAAGGAATAAGATCTATGCTTTTACCCCCCCTGACCAGTGGTAAAAGTGAGGTTAAAAGCTAATAAAGTGTACATGGGGTGGGGTTTAAAGGGGCCGCCGCCTCCGGCCCGCGGGCCCCAGGCCCCACCCTGGCCCCCCCTCTGGGGTCCCCCGCCCCGGGGCGGGTGGGGCTGCTGGCCCCCGGACCGGCCCCCGGGGGCGCTCCTCCGGCCACTCACCCACCGGGGGGCGTTCCCTGCTCTGTCGGGGGGTCCCCTGCCGGCCCGGCCGCTGGGTTTATTCTCCCAGCGCGCGCCCTTTGCCCCCGTACATTTAGAGGGCCAGGGGCCCCCCAAAAATTTTGGGTGCTTCCAGGGGGCGGGCCCCCAAATATTGGGACGTCAGCGGGACTTCCTTTTTGCTTTGGGTCTATGTGCCCCCATGCCCTTTGAGAAAGCGTTCCAAGCATATCTCGCCTTTCCGTTACCAGAAACCCCTTGCCCCCTTTTTCGACTCCCAACCTCTGCCCCCCCTCCCTGACCTTCTGCCCGTCCACGACCAGAACCATTGGGCCCCCTGCCCTGACCTTCTGCCTGCCCCATGACAAAGATTCTCGACTACGATTCTGTACCACGCGCACCTCGGCCGCCACCGCAAGCAAGTCACGTCAGGGGGGACGCCCTTTGGTAGCCTCACGCCCGCAGCAAGTCCACCCCGCTTTGCGGGGGGGCCCCCGGTAAAAACCCGGGGGCTATTTAAATTTTCCGTTCCCCGGGGCGGGCTTAGTTTAACATCGCTTGCGGGGCCCAAAGGGGGTCCCCCCACCCACCCGTTACAGTGGCATCAAAAAGGGCAAAAATTTGTTTATAAGAAAATCCCAAAGGGCTTTCCCCCTTATAAGATCATACAGATATCCATATATCCATTTGAGGTTTTGAGACGTGCGTATTGAGGCAGTCAAGATAACACGTTTTTCCCACACCACATCCTGTCAAAAAGGGCAACTGAGTTCCGGACTACATTTTCCCAAAAGCATTGGCGGGAAAAACCCAAAAACTTCATCCCCCTTTGGAAACCCTATTTTTAAACCCAAATTTAAAAACTTTACCCTCAACCCCTCCCTAGGGACTGTCCCACTTGCATGCGCCCCACGCCCCTTTTTCTATTTCCGCAAAAAATAGGGGTTGGTCCCCCCCGCGTTTTGAATAAATAGAGAAAGGCATGGATAAACTAAACCCAAAAAAACGGTCTAAACTTTTTTTTTCATTGGCCGGCCCGTGCCCCCAGAAAATTGATTGGAGAAACCGGGGAAGGGGGAACGGGAGACCCCTTGTCCCCTTTACGACCCGACAATTTTGGCCCCAAAGGGTTGGGCGGCTAAGAAAATTCCCGCTCCTCGGAGACCCGACGAAGGGTCGCGAGTAAAAACCCCATAACATAAAATTGAGGACTGCAGCCTCATGAGTCCCCCGGAAAGGGTCGAAAACATTTTCTAATTTTGGGACTCCCTTGGGCCCTTTTTTGAGTTTTTTTGGTTTAAAAACCGCTTTTCCCTTTCCTGATTTTTGGGGTTTTTCCATAATAAAGTGATTTCCCTAGAAAAAGGATCTGTATATGCCCCACGCCCCCCCCCAAAACCACGCATGAGTGACGGCGGGTTAAAAGGGCGAGCCCCAATTTGAAGTCCCACTGACCCCTTTTCCCCCCGTTATGGTTTGTGTATCAATTGCTAACTATAGCCCTCGGGCATCCTAAAGGGAGATAGGGGGGGACGCTTTCCTCTTTGTTACTAGACAGGAAAAAGGCCAGGTCTTTTAAGCGGGCCTGCGGGGTTTCCCGGTAAATTAGAAAGTGAAACTCAATAGGGAAAATTTCGGGGATTTTGGGTAAAATACCGGGAGGGTACAGTCCCCCATATGGGAAATTTTAAAACTGGACCCCCGGTGAACGGGACTATTTTTTTTGGTAGGTGGGGCGGGCTGTCCCCCCGGGGACAAGTGGTGGCCACACCTGTAGTATTCACCGGGGAAATAAGGAAAGAGGAAGATATCATCATTTTTAACATTTTTAAAAAACGAGAACATAAGTTACCAATGGGTTGGGGAAACCCGCTGAGGAAATTTTTTGGCTCGGAGAGAAGGGAAAAAAATGTAAATCATGCAGAAATGAAAAAATTTGGGGGGGGATTGCCAAAGAGGGAGGGTTTCCAACTTTTCCAAATTTGGCAGGAAATAAAAGAAGGGGTATCGGGGCAATTTGGGGATGGTTTGGTTAAGGGTTTGGGTTGGTATGGCTAAAGGCCCTTTTTAAAGAGTTGCAGGGACTGCAGAAAAAAAAGTTATGTTGAAGTTAGGGATTTGGGGGTTCTGAGAGCGCTAAAAAAGTTGTAGGGTTTAAACATGAAAAGTCCCAATGAAATTGGGGATTCTAAAGGGCCCCACCGTCCCTTTCCCCCGCCCACCGCCCTATAAGGCCCCCCGAAATGGCCCCGGAAGGGGGGACCTGTGATGTATGTGGAGAACAAAATCCGGACTGGGTGGAAACTTGTGGGAAGCCCCTGTGGCGTTTTCCCCCAAAAAACCCGGCCCCCAAAGGGCCCGACGCCTAAACCACCCCTCCCCGGGGCCCCCCTATATCCTTTATTTCCCCCTTTCCCAGGGGCAGTACATCAGGGCCCCAAACCGCCCCCCCCCCCCGGATTAATCAGGGGCACGGCCTCTACGTCGTGGCCCCGCCCCAAAACACAGACCGCCCCCACCCCCCGGGCCGAAATGTACGTCCCGGGGAAACCCGGAGAGGAGGGAACGCCTCCTCCCCGGGCCATCCCCAGCCCGGGGGGGGGAAACCGAAGGTCGCCCCCGAGATCAAAACCCCTCCCGGTTAAAACGGGGACGGGATAAATCCCCCTCGGGGTATTTTGGGGGCCCTTCCCCAAGCCGTGCGCCCATAACTCTTGGGACAGGCGGCACTGGACATGGACTGTCGCCCCCCAAATAAAGGTTCCTCTAAAACCCCGTGGGTTTGGGGGCAGTAACCCGCCCCCCAAAAAAGCAAAAAACAGATTTGACAAGGGGGAACTTGGGAACCCCGATTTTCCAGAATGTTCATTACCCCCAAAGGGGAACAAGCTTTTTCACTGGGGTCATGGATGACATCCTAAACCCACAAATTGGGAGCGATAGTGGTCCAGCAAACACCGGGAAAAAACCCCAACCTGGAGGATTGGCTGCGAAGCTCAAAAGGAAGGGGGGCAGCCTGTCCAGGTGGGAATGTGTCCGTTTCTTTAGAAAAAAAAGGGGAAACCCTTTAGAACTGGGCTCCGCAGGGGTTTCCCGGAGCTTGGAAGTTGCCATGTAAAATTTCCTAATACCCACCGTAGGCCCCGTATATGAACAGCAAAAAACCCAGACAAGAATGTGCAGATCCTTCACCCGCCATCGGGGAATCCCTTAGCCCGCCAGCAGGGTCCCCCCGATTGACAGCCTAAAAGTTCCATCTCCTACCTTTGGTTTCAGCCGGTACCCTTTTGAAAACCCCTTTTCTAGAATGTTACAACTGCTTTTAAATGACTATTATGCAATATATCACTGAAGGCCTGATTTTTTGTTTTAAAAAGGGTTATAAGTTTTGGGTCTAAACAACCCAGGCAACCAGGGTTGTTGGTCCAAAAAGGAGGGCATTGGGGATCTTCCCAGCGGAAAGAAAACCACATGCCCCTTCCTCCCCTCCTCTGGCACCTGGACAGCCCCCCAGTCCTGAAACCCCAAAGATCGCCGCCCCCCTGACCCGGTGATGCCAGCAGGGCCATTTCCCAAAAAGTGCCCTTCACCCCGGGACAAAATAGACTCTCTGGTAAACAAATTACCGAAACCCCATGAAGTTTCCCAGCAATTTTTTTAGAAAAATGGGAAAAAAGACCAGGGAATAAAAGGAGCCAACTGGAAGGAAACTAATACCTTAGTTGAGGTCAAAGCATCGATGAATACCTCCCCCCCATCCAGAAAAATCTGGATACCCCGGGGAAAAAGAAAAAATATACTCCTTCGAGGGCTGGGCCCAATATTGCAACAAAATTTTAAAATGTGGGGCCCCAAAATGCCTTTATTTTCAAACTTCCACTTTGCAGGGGTATCCAATAAAAAAGCAGGGGGGGGCCGGGAACACCAAATTTTCTGCTCGCTTGGGTTTCAGCAGTTTCGAAGACTTTTGGATTTTTTCCCCAAAACCCAAAAAATACAAGGGCCCCGTTTGGGCAGGGGCTTTGATTGATGGGCCTTTGGGAAAAAGACCTTAGAATCTTGTGCTGCGCACCAAACCAAAGTTGTACCCGGGTCAGAGTTTCAAAAAATTCTATCTGTAGTAAAGGGTTTTCCAAAAAAAGGGTTGCAAAAAGGGCAGGAAAAGATTTTAAAAAAAGGGCAAAAAGGGGGGTGAAGCCGGGGAGGGTTTAGTTACCCCGCCCCCCGGTTTCCCCCAGCTTTCCCACCATAGGGGGCCCCCCCCGGAACCCCCAAGGGGCCCAAAGAACCTCCATTTGGGTGGCGCTGCAATCAACCGGTCCCTTTTAAAAAAGTGAATTTCAGGGGCCGCATCCCCCCCAAAACCCCCTCCGGAAACGAAATGTTTCAAAACCCGATGGTTTGAACCGCAACCCCGGAAGGGGGCCCCCAGAAGGTTAGCCACCAGTCCCCACATTCTCTTCTGTAGCGATAAACCAGCGTGTTTGGGGGAAACACTTTCCCTGTCGCTGGAAAAGCCTACAGATTTTATGGTGGACACTGGTTTCGGCCAATCTGGGGATTTCACCAAGTCCCTACCGGGGGGGCCCGGGGTCCAGATCCCTCTTTACCAACTTAGCTGTATTGGGGTGGGGGGGCCAATTTAAAAAGTTTGGGTCTCACCGGGGGCCCAATTAATGTGGGCCCTTCCTTTACTTGATAACCGTTTCCTATTTTTCAACACCTGCCCCTTTTAATCTATTGGGGCGGACCTTCTGCAGCTATGAGGGCAAAAAATACAGTATACTCCCAAAAAGGCATGGAATTTTGACCTGTTTGACCCGGCATCTGAAGATGGGTAGCGTACGCTGTGCCCCTTTAAAGGGTTACCTCAGTTATGATGTCCCTAATGGGAGCCAGGGCCAAGATTCCACCACCATTTTACAAAAAGCTACCACAGGACTTATGGGCCAAGGTCCCCGACGTTTGGACTACTGGGCCAATTTCCTGCCGTGTCAGTTTGTCTCAAGGAAGGAGCCCGCTTATTTCCCCCTTTTCCACAATACCCCCTTTTAAAATCTGGACAGGGAAAAAGGCCTGAAGACTCGAACCAACCTTTCTAAATGCTGGTGTCCTAATATCCTGTACATCCCCCCCCGGGAAACGCCCCTCTATTTCCAATCGAGAAGAAGAAAAAAGAAGGGTAGCCCCAAAAATTTCAGGCTAGTGCAAGGAAAAATTTTCGAGCATCAATGCAGCCCCCCCTATTTAAAAAATCCAGTGGTCCCCAACCCAAAACCTTGTTGTCCCCGATGCCTTTCCCGCTGCTTTTTCCCGCTTCCCCAGTTTTTGGGTCTTGCTATAATAAAAATTTAAAAAATAATCTTTTTTTTCTATAGCGCCAACAAAAATTTCCCCAGCACTTTCAAATTCAAGGGAAAAAATACATCATTACACATTTAAAAAATACTTACAAAAGAGACACAAGGGGTGAGGGCCCTGCTCGTTAGAGCCCTTTCAATCATTAAAGGGGGTATGGGTGAAACATACGGTAAGAAGTGGGCCCAAATTTACAAAGGTCCCCGGGCCCTGTTTTTATAAAAATGGGGTGGTTTACAAAAAAAATGGATGAAACCCCCCACCCAGAAAGTACATCTATATACAGAAAGTGCCTGTATGCCCAAGTGCAGGGGGGTGACAGTTTTTGTGATTTGCATTTTGGGGTCTTTTTTGGGCCAGAAACCAGAAATGTATTTTCAGGCCCTCTAAAACGTGAGGGTTTGAATGTGCCTGATCGCCCGCGGTTGCATATTTCCCCAAAAATTGGTGCCGCACATGTGAAATCTTTTAGGCCCGGGGATGGGGGGTTCGGATGAATTTAGGGAAAAATAAAATCGATAACAACAGCAGAGCGGAGAGCCTTGGGGGGGGCGGTAACAGAGACAGGGGGGAGGGTGTAGGGAGGGGGCAGCGTGTGAGAGCTTTAAGGGTTTAGAGTGGGTGAGTTTATAAAGTAAACCTGTACTGGTGCAAAACCCGTGCAGTGACGACAAACAAGGTAAAAGGCATCAGTATAGCGGCGGGAAAAAAGGGCAAGCCGGCCCGCTGCATTCTTTGGGCAAAATTTGGGGGGAGAGTTTGCAGAGAGGGAGACCGATAAGCAAGGAAATTGCCCGTAGTCAAGACGAGAAAGAAATAAGAGCAGTAATGGGGGAAAAATTTGGGGTCGCTTTTTACGTGAAAAATGGACGGATTTTTGGGATATTCTTGAGGTTTCAGGTTAAAAGGGAGCGGACAAAAAATTGGAATAAAGGGGGGGAAGGGTCAGATCAAAATCAAATAAAACCCCTAGACAGCGGGGCCCGCTGCCTAGGAAAAAAGGGGGTACCACATACAGAAAAAGAAAAAGCAGGGGGGGTTGGTTTGTAGGAAAGGGGGGAAAGAAAAAGAATTCAATTTTTAGTTAGGTTTAGTTTCAGAAAGGAGAGACAGCGGAAAAACAATTTACGGGGGTTTTGGGAGCAAGGGCGGAGGATGGCACGGAGGAGGTGTATAATTGGGTGTCATCC
>JAODAL010086365.1:0-10272 GCA_025379985.1 Phyllomedusa bahiana
TCCAGTTTTTGCCACCTCCAAAATTTTTCTTTTGTGCCACGTCTGACTTCATGTGCGTTTTGGCTGCTCCCGTTGACCTCCAACTGTCATTGTTCCCCACTCTGTGGCCTACTCCTGTTTTTACCACCTCCAGAATGTCATTGTGCCACTGTCCGACCTCATGCTGCTGCTGTGGCTGCTGCCGTGACCTACACACTGTCATTGTGCCACTGTCTGACCTCAGCTGCTGCTGTGGCTGATGCTGTGACCTACACACTGTTCATTGTCCCACTCTGTGGCCTACTCCAGTTTTTGCCACCTCCAGAATTGTCATTGGGCCACTGTCTGACCTCAGGGCTGCTGCTGTGGCTGCTGCTGTGACCTACACACTGTGTCATTGTGCCACTGTCTGACCCTCATGCTGCTGCTGTGGCTGCTCCCGGGTGACCTAAACACTGTGTCCATTGTCCCACTCTGTGGCCTATTCCTGTTTTTTGCCCACCTCCAGAATGTCATTGTGCCACTGTCTGACCTCATGCTGCTGCTGTGGCTGATGCCGTACCCAAACACATTTCTGTCAATTTGCCACTGTCTGACCTTCATGCGCTGCTGCGGCTGCTGCCGTGACCTACACACTGTTTTCATTGTCCCCACCTGTGGCCTATTCCTTTTTTTTGCCACCTCCAGAATGTCTTTGTGCCCCTGTCTGAGCTCATGCTGCTGCTGTGGCTGATGCCGTGACCTACACACTCTGTCATTGTGACAGTGTCTGACCTCATGCTGCTCCTGTCGCTGCTGCCGTGACCTACACACTGTCTTTGTCCCACTCTGTGGCCTATTCCTGTTTTTGCCACCTAAAGAATGCATTGTGCCACTGTCTGACCTCATGCTGCTGCTGTGTCTGCTGCCGTGACCTCCACACTGTGTCATTGTCCCACTCTGTGGCCTACTCCTGTTTTTGCCTCCTCCAGAATGTCATTGTGCCACTGTCTGGACCTCATGCTGCTGCTGTGGCTCTGGCCGTGACCTACACACTGTCATTGTGCCACTGTATGACCTCATGCTGCTGCCGGCTGCTTGCCGTGGACCTACACACTGTGTCTTGTCCCACTCTGTGGCCTATTCCTGTTTTTGCCACCTCCAGAATGTCTTTGTGCCACTGTCTGACCTCATGCTGCTGCTGTGGCTGATGCCGTAAACCTACACACTCTGCCCATTGTGACACTGTCTGACCTCATGCGCTGGCTGTGGCTGCTGCCGTGACCTACACACGGGTCAATTGTCCCACTCTGGGGCCCCTATTCCTGTTTTTGCCACCTAAAGAATGTCATTGTGCCACTGTCTGAACCTCATGCTGCTGCTGTGTCTGTTTGCCGTGACCTCCACACTTTGTCATTTTCCCACTCTGTAGCCTACTCCTGTTTTTGCCACCTCCAGAATGTCATTGTGCCACTGTCTGACCTCATGCTGCTGCTGTGGCTGCTCCCGTGACCTCCACACTGGTTCATTGTCCCACTTTGTGGCCTACCCCTGTTTTTGCCTCCTCCAGAATGTCATTGTGCCACTGTCTGACCTCATGCTGCTGCTGTGGCTGCAACCGTGACCTAAACACTGTCATTGTGCCACTGTATGACCTCATGCTGCTGCTGTGGCTGATGCCGTGACCTACACACTCTGTCATTGTGCCATTTGTCTGCCCTCATGCTGCTGTTGTGGCTGCTGCCGGACCTACACCACTGTGTCATTGTGCCACTCTGTGGCCTACTCCTGTTTTTGCCACCTCTAGAATGTCATTGTGCCATTGTCTGACCTCATGCTGCTGCTTATGTTGATGCCGTCAACTCCACACTGTGTCCTTGTGCCACTCTTTGGCCTACTACTGTTTTTGCCACCTCCAGAATGTCATTGTGCCACTCTCTGACCTCATGTTGCTTGGGTGGTTGCCGCCCGTCTCCTCCACACTCTGTCACTGATGTTGCCACCTGAGCCCTCACTTTTTTTTTTTCCAGCTGTCGCTGCCATGACTTTAAAAAGGCACATTCCCCCTTCAGTTTTTTGGTCAGTTTGTCCCTCTTAAGTCCCCAGGAATTTTAGAGTGAAGCGATTCTAAGAGCGGCGGCAGTCATCTGCGTGTATACTAAAACACAAACATTGTATGAAGACCAAACCAAGCTCCCTCTGCATATTTAAGCAAGGCACAACGTTCTAACAGCACCCTGCAGGGCTCTGTGCAGCCTGGAAATAGCTGTTTTTTAACGTCATTCGTCCCGAAGTAATTCGGAACGAAGATATTTTTTGCCGAGAAATTCGGCGATGTGAACGAACCGAATTTCGGGAAATTCGCCCATCTCTACATGTGGTCCTTAAATACAAAAAGTACCACCCACTCTCACACAGTAACGTACCAATCAGAGAGATGCATTTCCTATTGGCGTCACTTCATATTCACTCTGCATGCACACACAAATGCGCCGGCGCATATAACATAGATGCCAGAATCGCAATTCCATCACTTCCGCATCTGCGCCTAGCTCCAGTATGCCCACGCGTATACCATAGATGCCAGAAGCACTATTCCGTCACTTCCGCATCTGCGCCTAATGTTTGTATTCTGTGAGCTGTTTCTATTTGGCTGTATTTCCAACTGCTGGAAGATTAGCGGTAGCTGTGATTCAATGTCCTAAAGTCCAGGAAATGTCAGTAACCGAGGTCCAGTGGGAAAGAAGTGAGAGGCATTGCCCTTGGCTTTACCTGCGCATGCACCAGAAGATGCCAGAGCTAACTTATAATGACATATCCTGACCAGTGTTATGTGTATCAAGCAGAAAGGGCTTCTTTGGGGACCAGCCAGCATGACTAAATATCTAGATTGACAACCCTTCTCCATCAATCTAGTTAACACATTGAATGCTTCCTTCTTCAACAGGTGTCTAGCAAGGATTTTCAGTCAAAAATTTCAAGCATTAAAGAAGCAGTTCCACAAATTATCTTGGCCTAGATTGTAAAGCTTTTACACAATTGAAAACTGATCATTTTCCTGTAGCCATATTTAAGTTCCTAGATAAAACAACTGTTAAAGGGGTATTCTCACCACATTTATTAGCTTTAAACATGTAGGCAAAGATAAATAAAGACTATTACCAAGTACATTGCTGTTATGATTTTACTTCTGTTAAGGTCTAGAGAAGTTCTTATCTCCTGCTTGCTTACACCAGTATCCCCAGGTTACCAATCACCTCTCTCTCCTCTAGCAGCAGTGGTCGGGATGGTGATATCACTTCCTGCTGTGTCTTATCAGTAGCACAGGAGATAGTCTATGTTTTTTACTGACAAACTTTACCCCATTTGAGCTCTAGAGCCTTGTGCCCTAGTGTTAAAACCTCTCCATCAGCAATGTCCGTCTAACAGGCTCAGCTAGGAATAGCAGAGTTGAAATGTCAGTTACTGCTGTAGAACCGTCCACAGCATGAAAACAACGTGGGAGCCTGAAACTGACTGTGAAGCGCAGGCGCTGTGAAACAACCAAATGGGAAAACCTCTTTAATTGTTGTTGGTTACTGCTATTCGTATCCTAGTGGTTGTCACTTCTTTTCTTGAAATGGCCTGTTAAGGGACCAGGGGGCATGACTCTTCATTGAAGCAGTTACAACTCCATCACTCTTTAATTTGCTTATGACCAATGCTGTGTTCAAACTTTGTTTATATCATGCAGCAACAAATATCTAATATTAGTACCAATTTAGAAACCTAGGCTCTCTTGTATGAAAATTGTCTAAGAATTTCTTTGTTGCCCATAGCAACCAATCAGTGCTTCCTTTTCATTTCATATAGTACTCTGAAAAAATGAAAGGGAAACTATGAGTAGTTGCTACAGGCATCAAAGAAAGTCTTCCACCTAGACAATTTTCATACATTATAACACAGTGGTGTTAGCTAAGAAATGTAACAGGTTCCATTTAAAACAGACGCAATCCTGAGTTGACCGTTGTAAATGGGAGATTTAAAGGAAGGTCACAGCCCTGAAGTTTACATTGAGCAATCATTTTCAAGAGAAATTTTTTTAAAAGTGTGGTGAGTAATAACATAAAATGCATGGCTAGTTTTAGCTGCATGGTGAGCTATTTGTGAGATGTTAGAGGAAAATTTATGATAAATATAAAGTCAAGGAGAAATAAAATAGCTATGTGTCAGGGAGTCTGCTGTCCTAAGCAGAAAACAGATCACAAGACGCATGACGCCAATAAATTAATACAAACATACGTTAAAAGCTTTGCATTGTGCAGCTTATATACATTCACACCAATAAGCAATTTGCCTCTGTAATCACATTTTTTTTTAGCACTGAACTGGTCATCTTGTGCTATGAACGGAATTGCAGAAAGTCCAGAATTAAATAAGATTTATATTGCATTATTATTATTGTTATTTATTTTAAAGTGCCATTGATTCCAGGGCACTGTACATTCGAGGGGGTTACATACATAACATAAGTCAAACGAGTACAATGATAAGTGATGAATGACAATTGGCACGACAGAGGTAGAGAGGACCCTACCCGCGAGGGCTTACAATCTACAAGGAGGGGGAAAGAAACAGAAGGTAGGGGCAGACATGTTTGTGGAGGGTGTAGTGGCAGCAGGGTTATTGTAGGTTGTAGGCAAGCCTGAAGAAATGGGTTTTCAGATTGCTTTTGAAGCTGGTGAAAGTGGGGGAGAGTCTGATGGGTTGGGTCAGTGAGTTCCAGAGTGTGGGGGAAGCACGAGAGAAGTCTTGGTGACGGGGCTGTGAGGAGCTGATAAGAGGAGAGCAGTGACGAAGGTCCTGTGAGGCGCGGAGAGTGCGCGAGGGGAGGTATCTAGAGATTAAGGCAGAGATGTATGGAGGGGAGAGGTCATGGAGAGCCTTGTAGGTCATGGTTAGTAGCTTGAAATGAATTCGCTGGGCAATGGGAAGCCAGTGAAGGGATTGGCAGAGGGGAGAGGCAGAGGAGTAGCGAGGAGAGAGGTGGATAAGACGGGCAGCAGAGTTGAGAATGGTTTGAAGGGGAGCAAGAGTGCTAGACGGGAGGCCACAGAGAAGGATGTTGCAGTAGTCGAGGCGGGAGATGACAAGGGCATGGACCAGCATTTTTGTGGTGTCATAGTTGAGGAATGAGCGGATGCGAGAGATGCTTTTCAGGTGGAGGCGGCAGGCAGAGGTGAGGTTTTGGATGTGTGGTTTGAAAGATAGAGCGGAGTCTAGGATTACCCCAAGGCAGCGGACTTGCGGGACAGGTGAGAGAGTGTAGCCGTTGACTGAGATAGAGAGATCATGGGGAGGGGTAGAGTTGGACGGTGGAAAGATGATGAGTTCTGTTTTCTCCACATTTAGTTTTAGGAGACGTGAGGAGAAAAAGGAGGAAATGGACGATAAACAGTCTGGGATCCGGGACAGCAGAGAGGTAACATCTGGGCCGGAGATGTAGAGTTGGGTATCGTCAGCATACAGGTGGTAATGAAAGCCGTGTGAGGCTATGAGCTGACTGAGGCCAAGAGTGTAACGAGAGAAGAGTAAAGGACCCAGGACGGACCCCTGAGGGACACCAACAGAGAGTGGCCGGGGGGAGGAGGTGGAGCGAGAATGAGAGATGCTGAATGTCCGATCAGTGAGGTACGAGGAGATCCAGGAAAGGGCCAAGTCTGTGATGCCGAGGGAGGAGAGGATTTGTAGCAGTAGGAAATGGTCGACAGTGTCAAAGGCAGAGGACAAGTCTAGAAGGAGAAGGACAGAGTAGTGGCGTGAGGCTTTGGCAGTTGCTAGGTCATTGGTGACCTTGGTTAGGGCAGTTTCGGTAGAGTGGTGGGGTCGGAAACCAGATTTTAGTGGGTCAAGAAGAGAGTTGGAGGAGAGGTGGGAGGACAGCTGAAGATAGACGTGCTGCTCGAGGAGTTTGGAAGCAAAAGGGAGCAGTGAGATGGGGCGATAGTTGGACAGAGAGGAGTGGTCAAGGGTTGTTTTTTTAAGGATTGGAGTGATAGTAGCATGTTTAAAGGCGGAAGGGAAGATGCCAGACGTTAGTGATAGGTTGAAGAGATGGGTGAGAGCTGGGATGATAGAAGCACTGAGGTCTGGAATGAGGTGGGATGGCAGTGGGTCAAGACTTCAATTGCATGTCAAACAGCTTGGGTGAACCTTGGACAACTTATTCTTATAGAATCAAGGATGTTGCTGGGACGTCTTGCATAAACACCTAATTTATTATGATATCATTTCTTACAGATTAAAGTTTTCATTAACTTTTGCACCTTTTTAATTGCTTTAATGCATGTAAATTGACGAAAATAGGCTGTAATAAAAAACATCATTCCATTTTGTCTTCATTGCTCTTATGCAGACTGACGTCTTTCCACAGTTACAAACGGGTTGACCTTAATTCATAATCTGTTAGGATTACTGTTGGGGAAATTATTTCGACAAAGTTGAAATCGGCACGGTTTTTATGTTGATCATTTTTTAGATCACGCATAATTTGGTTAAATCGTCTAATCTTTTAAATATCGCCCCTTTTTCGGCGCTTCCTGTATTTTGGCGGCCAGCAAATCAGCTTAGGAATAAGCGGGGTGAGCTTGTGTGCACGTCGACGGGTGTGTTTGATTGCGTTGGCTGGAAAAATCACAGGCCCTTTTTTCCCATAAAACACCCCTTTCCCTGTTCATGATCAGTGTGTGTCGTATCTCAAGGAGTGGAGTGGCTCTCCCCTTGTGCAAACAGCTCACAAAATTATTTATTTGTTACAGAGACGTTTATACTTTTAGTGTGAATTTGAATTTGGGTAGATCAGAGATTTCAGTTTTTGGGTAGTTAGGCTGAGAATTAAAAAAGGGCATCTACGCTGTAAAGTCACGGGGGGGGCGGGGGGGGGGGGGGGGGGGGCCCCGCGGGCGAACAAAACAGTCTTTAGCTTTATTATTAACAGTTCCTGTTGAAATATTACGGGGATGTTGGGCACCTGAATTTAATTTTTAGGAACAATTTTTTTCTAGTAACTGCAGATCTATTTGTTAGGTGCAAAACTCCACTTTTTTTATCAGTATACATTTCAAAAGGTTTTTTTTTCATTTTTGGTCAGTCGCTTTGAATAAGGTAATTTCATTAAAATTTAAACCCAGCAATTTTGTATCACACGGTGTATTGATAGGTCCAAAAATCCCCTTTTTTTTTCCCGTTACATTTCGATACGTGTTTTTTTCACTTTTGGTCTCAAGTTTTGTTGATAGGGTACCTTGCCCCTAAATTTGAACCAGCAATTTTGTATCACCCGGGTGTTTTGATAGGTCCCAAAAATACCTTTTATTATCCTATACATTAAAGATACATGTTTTTTTCACTTTGGCGCAGGCCAGCTTTTTCATATGCCACCTTGCATTAAATTTAAATCCAGAAATTTTGAAATAAACCCACAGGTGTTTTGATGGGTGCCAAAAAACCGTTTTTTTTCCCGTATCTTCAGAAGTGTTTTTTTTCCTTGGCGTCAAGCTTTGTTGATAGAGGTACCTTGCACTTAAATTTTGAATCCGAAATTTTTGCAGTCACCACGGTTATTGATAGGTAAAAATACCGTTTTTTACCGTAACTTTTCGTAGGTGGTTTTTTTCACTTTTGGTCAGTCAAGTTTTTTTGATGGGTACCTTGCACTTAAATTTGAATCCAGAAATTTTGTAGTCACCACAGGTGATTGATAGGTCCAAAAATCCTTTTATTATCCATATCATTTAGATAGGGTGTTTTTTTATTTTTGGTCAGTCAAGCTTTGTTGATGGGGGTACCTTGCACTAAATTTGAATAAGCAATTTTGTAGTCCCACAGGTGTATTGATAGGTGCCAAAAAATACCTTTTATTACCCGTATACATTTCGATAGGTTTTTTTTTCATTTTGGTCGTAAAGCTTTGTTGATAGAGGTACCTTGACTTTTAATTTGAATCCCAGAAATTTTTTTAGTCACCCAGGTGTATTGATGGGTGCCAAAAATACCTTTTATTATCCGTATACATTTCAGAAGGTGTTTTTTTCACTTGGTCAGCAACTTTGTTGATAGAGGTACCTTGCCTTAAATTTGAATCCAGCAATTTTTTTTTTGTTTGAGGGATTTAAGAATGTTGTGATTTCCGTTTTTTAATAAGAACTTTCCAAAATTTTTCCCCCATCCCTTCTCAAATTTTTAAACTTTCTGAACATTGGAGCAAAATTCAGGTGGAAAGCGGCAAAGGGGGGGGTAGGACATGGAGGTAGCGGTACGAGAGAAGGTGCTCCTTCCATGCTGGCGACAAAATGCATCCAGGGATCGTCGGGGTTTAGGGCTGTCAGGCCCGTCATCGCTGGGTCAGGGGCCCGTAATCTAGTAACAACGCATCGCCAATTGTTCTTTATGGTTAATGCAAAAACCCGATCCGCAGTCTTACCTCCACGTCCTCCCGTCACGGCCACAAAAATCCATCAGCTCTCAGATATCCCAAAATGAAAAGAAAGGGAGCCCAAATGTCGATCGTTACCCACCACTGTGGATAATTTTATTTTTGAAGACCTTTTGATGACAAAAAAGCGGTTGGGGTCAGAAGGCTGTTAAAAGATCAAGGGGCCAAAAAGGATGATTTTGTCTGCTCTGAGCCAAGTTACTCATGCCATCAGAGAGGAAAAGGGGAAGCCGGCAAGGCAAAAATCCCGGGCGGGCGGCAACCCTTGCAGTGCCTCTTTTGTAGCCCCCAGCCCTGGTGCAGAATGTCAGGACGACAAAATCACCTGTGTTGATGATGATGATGACGACATTGGGAATCCCAAAGATCTTTTCACGAATTTCTTGCGAGCGCTTCATACGGGAGGAGGAAGCGATGGGGGAGTGTTTAATACTGGTCCCGCTTAAAAAAAAGGGAGAGGGGCGGTCGAGAAGTCCCTGATATGATTCCACCCGCCACGGGCAGTGGAAACCCCCCTCCCGCTTTCGCCCTCAAAAAAGGGCCAGGGCCTCTCAAACCGGCCTTCTTTGACAAGCCTTGATTTACCCAGCGATGGGCTATGCCGCCTTTCCTAAAGCATAAGTAGGGCAAAAATATTAGGTGTTTTAAAACCACCCCCAACATGAACACATGCAACGAATGCTGAGTTTAAATGGAGCAAAAACTTGGCCAAAAAGGCCAACCGATGCCGGGCGTCCAACCACTGTCACCCTCTGTCTCCCCCCCTCCTCCCCACCACCACCCAAACATTCCCCGCTGCCCCCCGTTTTCAGAGTCAGATCGGGGTCAGCCTCCGCTTTCAGCCCCCACCGTCGCCCGGTACCACCAGCACCACCAGAGGGGCCCATCCACCCCTTTTCCCCTTTCCCCCAGTTTTTAGACCGCACGCCGTACAGAGGCCAGTCTAGCAGCCAGCCCTTCTGTCTTCCAGGTTTTGGGGGCAGAAGAAACACTTTAACCCAAACCATCCCAAAGCAAAAGCCTGAATTCGGCATTGCCCGGCTTTTGGCCTTGGAAAGGTTTTCCTTTCCTTTGGTGGACACAGATGGGTTCCCCCAGTCATGGCCCTTTCCCGCCCCCAAAACCAATGCCGAGCGACATTTTTTGCCAGAAAAGCCGTCCCCGCCTGGCCACCCGTTCATCTAAAATTTCAAGGCTTGTCTGCATTGTGCCCGGAAAAGTCCATTCCCCCACCGACACATGGACTATAAGCATGGCCCAAAGGGCCCTAATTCGTGAAAGCTCATGGGTGGTGGGTGGGTGTCTCTGGGGGGGACGGTGGCTCTCAGGCCGGCCACCTCTTCAAAAACTGCAGGGTGGTGCAGGGCTCTTTCCCCAAAGGGCCCCTAGGGCATTACGTGCCCAGAGAAACCAGGCCCGGGTTAAATTAAACTGTTTGGAGACCCTCCACACACAGGTGGACTGGGACGGGTCCCCAACGAGACCGACGCTGGCTGGGTGACAAGAACCCTTTTGCCAGGCAAGGTGGTGTGCGATAACGGGCAAAAAAACTGTGGCCGCCCTTTAAAATCGGGAGGGGGGAGCACATCCCCTTGCCTGGCACATGTCGAACCTTTTCGTCCCGAAATTTCTAAAGAGCTACCGGGGCGGACTGCCTGGGAAGGCCGAGGTCTGAGTTCGCACTTCCGCCGTTCCAACCCGCTTCGTCCCGCCTGGCTGCGTTTCAGCATCGCTCGGCCCCCCGTCAACCGTCTATTTTCGTGGAACGCTGGAATTCCACCCTCCACATGCTCCAGCGATTGTGGAGCAGCGCAATGCCATTTCCAGTACGAAGTGAAATG